>LD688931.1:5395886-5429461 GCA_003118335.3 Papilio memnon | reverse complement strand
CAAAAATACAAAGTTTTCCTCTTTATAATATTAGTATAGATATAGATTAGTATAGATAGTATAGATATAGATGTAAGCGTTAGTACTGAAATTAAAACTCCCATTGTTTAAAGAAGTCAAGGCGCTCGGAGATAAGTGCAGCGCAGGAGTTAAACAATGGACTTAGCCTACTTCTTGTGATGAATGCGGAAGAGGTCGGGATAAAGTACATGTTTATTTTTGCATTACTGCCCTTATTAAATTGAAAATGTGCATTTCCTTTGCACTGTCGAAAAACAAGTGCAAAAACTGTATTTACGAAAACATGTTTTTTAGCATTAGTTAATCAAAATGTAGATAATAGAGAAAACATTGTTTAAAAGAGTTGTATGTACAAATATGTTAAAATAAAAATATAGCTTTAAATAAATTATAATTGTGTATTACGAATTTTCGTAATTGTATAAATGTTTTTTTAATAGAATGCAGTCGAATTTAACGGTATTAATGATTAAAAACAGTCTAAAAGGATTGTTTGTACAAGTAGCACTTACAAAAAGAGAAAATAAACCATGATTTATAACTACAGCAGATAAATAAAAGCTAATAAAAACAAAACTGTTGCAGGAAAGAAATATTTGTACACAGACGCCATTATTTATCCACAGAAACAGGAAAAGAACGTTTTCGTAATATAAGCAGGTTGAAAAATGAAGCTGCGAAAGGAAGCAAGGTGTACATGCATTTGTTATCTTCTATGTCTTCTTCTATTCTATACATATAATCAAATTGGAGTGTCTGTAATATCAAAGGATAAATTACAGATTTCGAGAAGATGATGTATTTGCGTTGCTGATAACGAAAATCGCATTTAAAAATCGCATCTGTCTGTCCGCAAGCCGCGTTTGTTCCGGGTAATCTCCGAAACGGCTGGGCCGATTCCGACCGAACTTTCACTGAAGGGTAGCTGACATAGACGGGCATATTATAGGCTACATTTTTATTAATTCCGCGCTGTCAAAATGGCGACCGGACCGCTATCTCTGGAACGGGTGGACCGATTTGGACAGGATTTTGACTGGAAGGTAGCTGGTAAAAGGTAGATGCACACGGGAATGTTTAGCGCTAACGAAGTTTGCGGGCGACAGCTCGTACTAATTTATTAGCTTAAAAATTCACTTCGTTATATTACTATGACCGATATTTAAAACATTAATGCGGGGTTGCTGAAGTTTCAATTTTATAATTACCTAATGATTCATTACTGTTAGGTTGTACTAAGTTTCAACGGAATAAAACTCTAGTTACGTAATTCAGAAACACATATCATGAAGTTTTCGGACCAAAATTACTAACGAATGGTTAGTAGTAGCTGGGAAACCGGTCATAAAACTATGTTATATTTAAAAGTGTTTTAAAAGCGTGCGCACACTTGAAACTAAACTATCGCACAACTGTTTAGTCTCACTTTGATTATATGAGGTGCGCATACTAGATTTTTAATTGTGCAACTAAACAGTTGAATTGACTGCGAAACAATCGACAATCGCACAATAGTTGTGCGATAGTTTAGTCAAAGGTGTGCGCCCGTTTAATGTTTATTAATTCTTAACTAATATGAAATTTTAGAAACTGTAAAAAAGAGTTTAAAAATACACTCTAAAGAGATTAATGTTAGTTTTTATTGAATTTTTCATTAAGTCAATATCAAGTCTGTGAACATATGAATATGTGAATATTGTCTGATGTTAATTAAAACAGCATATTGTTCCGATCACACGGAGCGTGTGATTAAAATGTACATACAAGTAATTAATACTGCAGGTATATTATATACTGGTTTTAATAATTCCATTGCGATATAAAGTGTTACAAATACTGACTTTCGGCTGAATATTGAAACGTCATTTCAATATGTAACTGTGTCATAAATTAACTTATTAAAACTTTCGTGAGACATTATATTATGAGTTATAACACGGCTAAACTCACGTGAAAACACTCCGGTGTAGGCACCGACCAGTTTCAGACCCGTCGAGGGTCCTTCTTCAGGGTGAGTGGTTACCGGTTTTATTCGCTATCGCGTCGCGACGGTCACTTTGTTGTTTTCACGTGAGTTTAGCTCATATAGTATGCGTCATAAATGATGACCTCCGAATTCCGTCATAGTTTTGACTTCTGGCGAAGTGTTTAAGATTCAGTATTGGACCGTTTATGTAGTTTAATACTAATGCCCGGTTTCCCAACTACGTTTAACCAGTCGTTGTGTTTTGGTTCCATAATTTCATTAAATGCGTTTCCGTACTTCGTAACTTGAGTTTTACTCCGTTAAAACATAGTTCAACCTAACAATCATGAATCAATGACAAATTAAATAAAAATCTTCAGAAACCCAGCATTAGAGATGTAGTTTTCATTAACAGGCTGAGGCCGAATACACCTCACTTATAATCTGTCAGTTTTAATGAAATTTAGAGATTTTTGACCTTATCATTTAAGATTGATACATTTAAGGGTCGATTCAGTATTTGGCTGTGAGTACACCAGTAAATGTCTATTCCATTAAGCTATTAGCCGAGCGACGTTTACAGCAGTCACGGGCGCACCCAATAACCATCACACAACTTTATACAAATGACGGTCACGCTTGGATAGAGTCGCACCGCTTGTCGCTAAGTGGAAAAAGACGTTATTTATTAGGGTACTAACTAAATTACTCATGTGTCAAAGATTAAAGATCTCAAGAGACATTTATATTGCTTGTGCCATTTTTATAGTAGGAAAAAGAATAAAAACTTTGTTGTCATGTAACTATAAAATAATGGATACAATAAATTACTGAAACAAAAAACAACTATTTGTAAGTATAGATAATTATTGCCTTTGTTATTCAGTGATAATGCAGATTTTTAACAGTGAAAGAATTTTTGAAATCGGACTATTAGTTTTTGAGTTTAGTATTACATACATGCATACAAAATTGTAATTCTTTCGTCTTTATTTCCAACGACATATAACCCTACTAGTTAAATACAAAATATTGTAATAATTTTGATAACAAACAAAGTTTTGGTACTAGGAAGTTTGGAGTGACAAATTTAATTATTTGTACATAAAATAAGCTTTTGGGTTCATAAAATATGTTTTGTGTTTTACACACGTTTGGGACTCAAGTTACATTAACACGTTCCTCTCATAACAAACACAAATAAAGTCGTTTATCGTGTTTAATAATAATTTCCGGTATTGCTTAATTCTTAATAGTTGAAACTTGTTACTAAAAATCTTTGTGTAATTAAAAAAAAATAAGCAACGAAAGCAAAAACACACCCTAATTTTCGTCGCGCGTTTTTGAGCTAAACTATTTAACTACACGGTAGTCTTTGACTCCAAAAATTAAACAAAAAAAATGGGACCCACCTGCAAGCACTACTACTAAAAAAAGAATTTTCAAAATCGGTCCACCAGGGCCGAAGCTATCGCGTAACACATATAAAAAACATGCAGACGAATTCATTTAATGGTTACTTTATTTCACTTACAGTAAAAAGAAAGACATTTTAACTTATTTCCTTCCTTATATTATTTGAATAATTTTGAGTGGTGTGTTCAAATAATAAAAGCAAAGTCCGTACTCAGTAGAATATGTTGACAAAAGGGAGATAGGAATTGGTTTGTGTTCATACCCGTAAAATTGCTTTTACGATTTCACGTTAGGGAATGGCATTTTAATATAGAAAAAACCTAGATTTAACTACAGATATCCTTCAAAAGAAAAGCTATGCATAGAGTAAAAAACATTGCTAAAGAGATAAGTAATAAAACCTTTTTTGAAATTAACTTGTATATCATACGACCTTATAGTTGTTAATTGGTCTTTAGTAGTAACTTAGTGGAGATTTTTATACTATATCTGGACTAATTTTAAAGTTACTAATCTTGATTTAACGCGAAATGTTATTAAGAAAAATGTCGTAATCAATATCCATTTTTAAAGTTAACTTTTGTGTTAATCTAAAACGTCATTTAAATAGCCATTATATAAGTATTGTGTTTCCCAGATTTATGATGAGTGGATGAAATATTACTTCGATATCAATCACAATTTATCTTCGTAAGTAACGACCGTCCATTGCCGAGATGAATATTTTACGAATAACAAGGACGAGACACATTTTTACTGGTAATTTATGACCTCTGCTTCGGGCTACCTTACTACTGGATGTCATCTACGATTTATTGTAACAATTTTTCCGGCCAGATGAAGTTATGGCCAGTATGTTTTGAAAAACCACTGAAGTAAAGTTGTAAAAAATTGGTAAAAATGACCATCTTTATAACTGACTAGAGTAGCCATCTATCGGTGAAATAAAGTAAAATCTCTTAATAGCATTTCCGTGTTCAAGAATTTCCCTAAACTCCACTAGAATGTCATTAATTAAGCGATATTTTAATCGAGTTCGTTTTAAATTCATCTCTTAATGAGTATTTCATGTTAAATTTGAATTCATTTTACATTTTTCAAGTACCTACGTATTTCAATTCACAAATTACTTGGAAATTCCAATGTTGACCTCTGTTTTTATAATTTTCTTTTGATTCTGTTAATTTTTGAGACTAATTAAAAAAATTTCATGGCACAAGTAATATAAAAATTATGAAACGATATTTAAATACATAACCGCATCTTGTATACTAATATTATAAAGAGGAAAATTTGTATTTTTGTATGTATTCAAATAACTCAAAAACTACTCAGCAGATTTCAATAATTCTGACACCATTAAAAAGCTAGGTTAACGCGGAGGAAGTCGCGAGCAACAGCTAGTAAATGATGAAGCCCCGCTTTGAATTCCATTATAATTTTGACGTCTGTCATATAAGCGGCGATTACTAAGCGAAGTATTCAATATTAATTTCAGTATTGGACAAAATGTAAAAGATAAGTAGCAGTTGAACGATTTAAGTGTATCTAAATCGGAAACAGCCGTCGTTAAGGCATTTTACGGCCGCCGTCAGACTTGCACAAGTGAAACCCAGTCAAGTGTCTAATGCGATAAAAGTTATAATACGTTTTTTGTTTTTGTATAAAGAATAAAATAGTGAAGCATTGTAGATAGCGAACTGGCTCTAACGGTGACCTACATAATAAAATAAAGAACTCAATAAAAAACAATTACTACATAAGACAACTATGAATTTTAGGACAATGTTTCTATAACTATTCCTATTATTAAATAATAGGCTTTATTATACTATTAAATATTAGCGCGATTCCCGTTATGAAGTATGTATGTATTTTGTATGTACGTTCATTTTACACTCGTTGGAATAAACTTTCTCTTATTTATAATAGACGCGATTGGTGATACTGTACAGTCGCTAGAGTACTTAAAAAGCTTTCTCCAAACAAGTAAATGTAACTATAATGACTTATTCAAATGTAAAGACTTCATAAACAACAGCTCATTGCTACAGTAAAACAAAATATTTTAAAAGCTTTCACATGTTCATAAAGTTAAATAAAAGCTTCGGCAAAAGGCTCCTACATCCGTAGGAGCAGCTAAAAGCTCTGTATCTACGTCCTTGAAAGCCTCACCATCGCTCAACTTACAGTAACAGATGAGCTTTTCTTGAAAGCAGAGTTTAATCAATCTTAATAAAAATCTGTCGATAGCGCCATCTATCCATTGGCATGGGTATTAAACGTCGATGACGTTACAACAACGTTATCGCAATTGTTATAAAAGTAGTTTTAAAAGATTAATAGTTTTAAACGTATGTAATGCAATTGACATATTCACAGCCGGAAAAACATTGTCCTTCCAGTCGAGAAAAATAGAGCGTTGTTCTCTTGCGGACAGCATAAAAAGACACAAATTGTTGAATTAGAGCCAACTTTCCTGTCAGGAAGTGACTGGAAGTCTTCGTTACGCAAGAATAAGCAGACGTGCCATTTTCAGTTAGGGAAAATGTGCCATGAATGTTAATATACGCCGTTGGAATTTTTGAACAAAAGTGCCCCGTTGAGTTCAAAAACAAAACAGAAAAAAGTTGAAAAACTTTCACTCAGCGAAAACTCAGGGGACTTTTCAAATGCATATATATTTACCAAGTACTGAAAATAACTATTTTTTAACACAAGTAAAAGATGTAATTGTACATATAAGGAAAAAATAACTAAAGGATTAAGACAGAATCATAGTCCACAAATAGTTTTAACCTATTAAGTTTTATATATAGACGTAACTATTATTTTGTCAAACTACATACTGTTATACGGAACTCTTAGTTTGATGTTTTAAAAAAAGGGAAAAAAGAAAAAGACACTTTTTAAATGTTTAACACTATATTAAAAAAATTGCATTATAAAAGGATTTAGAAAAAGGATTTAGTAAAAAGAATTCAGTGATTAAATGGTATGACACAGAGGAACGAGTGTCTCAATTGAGAGCAGAAACCGGACTAACGGTTGTTACTAATATTATAGAGCTTCTGCCATGAATTGCTGATCTGTTACTTAAGGTGTTTACATAGTGAAATATTCATATAAAGATATAGATATAACAATACGAAGACGTGGGCATCACCAGGGAGGCTCGTGAAAATAGGGCCTACCCTCTCCCTCTAAAACTACTACGAGTGATGTCATTTTGATGGTAGCTGCTCAACTAGACTTAGCCCAGTTCGAGGATCGTAGGAATTTTCAACACAAAACCTTAAAGCTAAATATAGCTTGTCTCTTTAACCCAATAATTCACTTTACTTCATTACTTCCTGTACTTAAAACAGGAGTGCATACTTCCCTACACACTCTAATAGGTAAAATTATTCGCTTCAATAACTCTATACAAGCCAATACAAAGATATTTTAATTTAAAAGCAAATAAATTTGAAGAAAATTATCTTAAACTAGCTGTTTCCTTGCGGCTTCATCTGCGTTGAATTATAAAAACTTTATTTTATTGTTTACATTTGTCAAATTCTCAATTGGAAATGTCAAAATGACATGACATGATGACAAACCATGACAATGTTTTTTCCTTGATGTTGGCAGCTCGTAGCTAATGGTCTCATTCCCACATTGGGGTTTTTTTCAATTTACTTACCCCCTAAATTTAAAAGCGTGACATAAGTGTAGGGCTTATTATTAAAAAAAGAATCATTCAAAAATATACTGTAATTGCTGAGATCTTACGCCACAAAGAAGTGCGTGTTTACGCTTTATTATATTAGTATAGATTGCACGTACAGAAAAAATTCTATCGTTCTATTTATTATTTAAACATCTGTCGTAGTATATAGTACTTACTATTGATCAATGTAAAAGAAAAATATTTGAACCATAAATTAAATACAATGGGCATTCCGTTTTGGAATTATTCATAGGAATCTTTTTACTATGGTATTAAATTTGCCCCGAGTCTCTCTTAGGTGCGAATTATGACAGCACTCTAGAAAATTGTATAGAAATAAGTCGAGAACAAATTCAAATGTAACTAAAAAATCATATTTTCTTTTTACTTTTCTATCCTGTAAATATTATAGCGCTTTGCCCTGCAGCATTTTTATTAACCTTTAAAAACTCTTTGTCTTTCAAACTAGGTTGCGTTAAATAAAATGTTTGCTTACATTTCGTGTACACTTTGGAGGTTCTACATTAAGCAAAATTAATCTCTGTGGGATATTCTTTTAGACGAATGGATGATTACATGTTACTGATAGAGAGATAGATAAGCCTTTATTCTCTGATACTTTTTTACATAGTTTAATATGTGATACTTACAGAAAAAAATAAAAAGTAGAAAAATTAAAAAAAAAAAACATTTTGTAGACAAGTTATTTTTCAGCTTCCAGTTGCTTGATCAGGTTGTCCTTCAACATAGGCCTCCCCTAGATTCCTCCACAAGTCCTTGTCCCTGACTAATCTTCTCCATCCCTTCGGTAAGTCATCATCCCATGTCTTTATTTGTGTTACATGTATAAAATATAAGTTAAATTTATAAAAAACATGTAAAAATATACAGTATAAACCGATCTCGATTGTTGTAGTTGTAGAACAAAATGTGAGAGAACATGTACCTATGATCCCGGAACTGTGTACGGTTTCCCAGGATATATTGGATTATCACATTTACTTGATAACTCCATAACATTTCAACAACAAATTGGCACAGATCTAGAACATACTTTCGAATATACGATATCCTTTTTTTAAGTCTACGCAGACAGTCACCTTAATTCGGATTATTCCCAACCGTCACCCCCGTCTGTCCCCACGTGAGAATAAACAGTATCATCTCCCACCTTTCAGTCCCACTATCACCAATAAGGTGACAGATGGAACCGTTATGAAATAAGTTCCAACCGTCCCCTCGTCGCAAAAGGTGGGACAGATTAAACTTTTTATTCGCATCTGTCTCCACGTGGGGACAAAGCGGGATGACGGTTGGGAATAATCCCTTAATTCATAAAGAAGAAATGTTTTACTGCCATTAATAATAAAGATTGTTTATTATTTTACCATTATATAAGTCTCATACTTTGTAAATCGATTGATAGCAATTAGTGTGCAGTTTGAACTAAATATGAATGTACTGAGTACACGAGAGAGCCTGATAGTTTCAGCGGGCACACTTAGGTCACGTAATTGGCAATTAGTTCGTCCAAACAAAGACATAGCAAAGAATACGGGATCGTCCTACACGATCTGCATCGGCTTGGTAACCTTAGTTCCAGTACCTCTGTACGATACTTAGGATAGATTTCCACTGGCGTATATTATTTAAAATAATAAACAGAATGTTTCAAATATGTTACAGCACGGTAGTAGACTTTTAGACTTACAAAACAATGAAATATCTTAGGTTATGTCTCTGATTATTATGGCGATAAAAAACGAAAATGTATCTGAGATTAATAGAAAAGCTTTGAAAGTACAGAAATCTTACTTATTACATTAGTATGGGCATTGTAGTGATAAGGTAATTAAGTTGAATCTTTTATACCTATAAAGTTATTGTATAGCTTTCTTTCTATTATGACGTTTAAACAGCGAGTTCATATTTTCACACGTTATTTTCAATCTTTCTAAAAATCTTTTTCTCTGAAATCTTTTCCAAAATAACTGGGTTTATTAAAGAATGAAGAATTTTCAATCGTATTTTGGAATATTCTTTTGTAGGAATAAAACAGCTATGGAACTGAAAATACGAATAATACTTTCTATATATTCCTTTGCAGAAACTTCATCTATACTAATATAATAAAGCGTAAACACACACTTTTGTGTTGCCTAAGATGTAAGCAATTACAGCGTATTTTTGAATAATTCTTTTTCTAATAAAAAGCCCTACACTTACGTCACGCTTTAGGCTATATATTTTCACGCCATTAAACTTAGGGGTAATATTTTGGATAAAAACCCTAATGTGGGAAAGAGACCATAAGTTGCTGCCAACATCAAGGAAGCAAGATTGCCATAGTAAGGTAATTGGTATTTTGACATTTGCAATTGAGAACTTGACAAATGTAAACAATAAAATAAAGTTTTTATAATTTCATGCGGATGAAGCCGCAAGAGAACAGCTAGTTTTAATATAAAATTAAAGTTCATTTTACGTTCATGAAAAGGATATTTTCGGTGAAGTTTCCTCTCTTTTTGCATAATACACGAAATTGTATAACGAATGCGTTGAACGAGCGCCACTTTCCTGAAAATATAAAACAGTTGATTTTGCTTTTGCGCCGCAACGAGAAAATTGTGCGATTTAAACGGAAAAATCTAAATATAATAATACGGCTTTAAATGTCTATATTAATTCTATCTCTATTTTATCAAAGAAAACGAACATTACAAATTTTTGTACAAGTCTTTAGACAGTAGGAACTCAAAGCTAATAAAAAAGTTTAATTTCTTTCTCGTGAACTAATAAAAGCTTAGTTTTATCATTGCCTGTTGTTAATTAATTAATTAAGTGGCGTATACTTTCATTGTGCATTAAAAACACTTTTATACGCCATATAAACCTTTTGTTGCTTTAAACTTCGTTCTGTATAGCTTATAAAATGAGGTCAAATTTTCGTAAAACCAAAAACGTTGCGTCTTTGTTTCCGTGCCGGTTTCACAGCCGCTGCAAATTTGCGATAGCAGGCAACTGTACTACTTGTAATTCATGCAAGCGACCATTGTTATAAATTACCGCGTGCAATATAATTAGCTTAAGATGTTTTCATTATACAATTAACGGTGCTGGTCTAGTATTTAGTGAATCATTGCTTTTAAATTCCGCAGGATAAAAATTAAATTTGATTAGAACTCTGTACAAAAAGTAACTGTCACACTTAAGGACATCATTAGTATAGGTTAAGTGACTAATTAATGTTCCTTGTATATCTTAAAAATTATGCCTTTACTAATCTATACATCTATACTAATATTATAAAGAGGAAAGATTTGTATTTTTGTATGTATTGAAATAACTCAAAAACTACCGGGACCATTTAAAAAATTCCTTCACCGTTAGCAAGCTACGTTATCACTGAGTAGCATATGCTATATTTATTACTTTTTTAATTTCACTCTGACTAAAAGCGAACATTGCTAGTTAATTATAGAGCCGGGCTATACTGTATTGACTTTTAAAGAATGTTACATGCAAAGAAAATAGAGCCGTTAAATAAATATAAAGTTGGAACGAGGTCGTTGTAAACACTACGGTCAAGGTTGCATCAATGAAACATTAGTATTGTGGTGACCGATGTTTTGTGCTACATCTCTCTATGGAGTGCCCTCAATCTGTCATAATTTTAACACTAGCTGTTGCTCGCGACTTCGCCAGCGTGAAATTAAAAGATTAAAAAAAAATTGTTGCCTATGTTACTCACAGATAAATTACCTTTCTAACAGTGAACGAAAAATCGGTGCAGTTGTTTTTAAAAATACAAATCTTTCCTCTTTATAATATTAGTATAGATAACGTAGAAATGACATCCGTGTTTATGGTGTGACTAACTTTTGCCCTCGACTATGTTTAATTTAATTCATAAAAAAAGTATTGAGTTTTCGACCCGTTAAAGACTCTAACATTATTCTAATTGAATAAAATCGGTAGGAATATCAGTATATCTGAAGGATAATAAATTAAATATTTAAATCATCATTAAATATAGTACAATAATTTATAGTAAAGCAGTAAGAAGTACTTCGTATAAAAGATTTAAACGAACGCATTTTATTGTCACATAGTAAAAATCTAAAAAGAAATTCCATGCCATACATATGCATTTTAACAGCAACACCAATCCACATACAATTTGCACGTGTAATTGCCAATTTGTTTTCACAAACAAAGCACCACTTGCCGAGTATCAAGGTTCGGCCGCCACCCCCCGACCCGCGGGACCCCCGCGCTGTGTAATTTGCATGAATTATGCAACATACCAGAACACTCGCTATGTTACCGTGACCGTGAAATAAACGGAGGTAAGACATTTTTAAGGGTCAACTCAAGAACACATGTTACCTACAATTTTAATTTCATACATAAGAAAAAAGTTTTTATAAAAAAAGGAAATAATAACAGCTAGGTACATATATGTAATTACTTATTTTACATAATGTAAGATATAAAATATCACAAGATCGATGAAAATAGATACAAAATACTTAACTTGTCTAAAGGCGGGAATACACATGCCTATATTTGGCACACTTGTATGCAAGCACTTGCAAGCTACAGCCGATGTAAAGGCTAAGTTGCATATCAGTACGCACACGATTTTTGTAGCAGCTACGAGCTTGCAAGTTAAGGGAGAAGAGGGTACGAAGGTTTTTACTGACATGTGTATTCCCTTTTTTTTGGTCTCGGGGGAAATCGTCAAAAGATACTTGCCCTCTGGGGGGACGGCAGGGTTATGTAGAATATGACCCACTAAAACCCCCTCGGTAGCCAACCTCTAGTGACATAGACGAAGGTTCCGGGATCTCTAAGGCACACACCGGAACCTTCGGCACTCAAACTCTCCCTGGTGTATTCCCGCCCTAAGGGCATGACTATTTAATATTATTTACATTTTTCCTCATCTCTAGCCGAACGAAAGAATAGCGATCAATCTAAGCGAACGACTTAACAATAAAGCTACGAGAAACTTCCGGCACAAAATGCGTAGACGTGAACGCATGTTTATCTAGACAAGTCATTTGTCATACCGTCTCCCCCATTCACGTGCAATCAATCAAACCCGCCTGCAGAGTGACACCGCTCATAACATACTTTGTAAACAACATATCACTGCATATAAAGCAAAGTAGCTTCCCGCTGTCTGTCTGTACCTATGTGTGCTTAGATCTCTAAAACTACGCAATCGAGGTTTATCTTACTAATATTATAAATGCGAAAGTTTAGATGGATGGATGTTTGTTAGAGTTTGTAGCCTAAACGGCTGAAAGGATCTCGATGAAATTTGTCATAGATGTAGAGGATAGTCTGGAAGAACATGTAGGCTACTTGCTTTTGTTTTTCTAATTCCGCGCGGACGGAATCGCGGGCGAAAACTAGTATATAATACATTAGAGAAATATTGATAATTTTATAGGATTCTTATGTGATTTAAATAAACACATAAATTCATATAAATACAAAAAAAACACACATTTTCTAATCAGCATTAAACCGTGCGTAGCCGGGACGGAAAGCTAGTCTGTATTAAATATTGTGAGATGTAGAAATAACTCAAAAATGAGTAGGTAGATATTATAAGTTTAGTGTAACATGGTTATTAATTCACGAAAGATGTGAGATAAATTACTCTAGTTTTTATGTACCATTTCTTTGACCTCCAACTAAGCTTAAAGTTCGTGCTAGAAGAAAGATCCGCCTTACGTAAAATACACAATTTAAAGCAAAATAAGCTGTTGGCGCTTAGTCTTAACTATTGCAGGTTTTTTTTTTTCATTTCTGTAGTTCATAATAATTTATTTTAACTTTCAATATCAGTGAAGGCAATAGTCATAATTTTACTCTAAGGTAAATCTGAAGTTGTAAGGAGACTTTTGTTTTATGCAAATAAATGATATTATATTAAAATGATTTTCGCCCCGATTGCGGACGGCGACCTCAAAGGAATTAATAACAGATTTGATGAAATTTTATAAATGTCCTGTCGCAATGAAAAAACAGCAACGTAATTTTGGCTGAGAAAAGATAAAAGCGATTTCCAGATCATCATCACGTGTAATCATTCGTTGAAACAATTTTTAGATTTCAATCAATTAAAAGTAACAAAAAATCTTGTAATTACTTAAACTAATTCAGTACTCATAACTAGCTGTTGTGAGTTACTTTGTCCACGTGGAATTTAGAAACAATAAAAACTTTTAGGCTACGTTCTGATAGCTTTTTAATGATGAAAGAATTTTTGAAATCAGCCTAGTATTTTTTGAGTTATATACATATAAAAATACAAATCTTTCCTCTTTATAATATTAGTATGGATTTAGAAATCAATTTTTAATCGACATCTTTTTAAAAATTGTACAAAAATTTATTGCAGATTTGTTAATAAATAAAACCTTTTCAGATTTCAATTATTTAAACAGTACAATTACGATTTACCAAAATTATTGTGAAATGTCATAAAATTTGTATAATATCGTTGACAAGAATACCGCAAAACAATTTCGTGTTTGCTCAAAACCGCAGCGCTTGCGGTTGACAGTACGAGAGCCTCTACTTTTGTGAAAGCTCAAAATAAGCTCATGGCATGTGAAGTTACTGATAACTAGTGAAAAACTTTTTTATCTCTTTAATTATCAACGTAATTTAATAATAAATCTAGCTTGGAATAAAATTATTATGGATTGCAGAAATATTTGGACAAACAAATTCATCTCTACCGTTCACTTTGGAAAAAAACAGACATCTGTTTTGTACGTCAATTAATCGTGAAAACTAATTAAAAGTGGTAAGACCATAAAATAATATTTAATTACCATTAAAGTAGATAATTTTGGACGAAACAATTAAATACTAGCATTGTCCTGAGAAACGTCACAGAACAATTTACATTTTCAATTACTCTGAAGTTATAACAAAGAACTCGTCGACATTAAACTTAAGATTGAAACAAAAGACGGCGTAAAGACAAGATTATACATCATACTATACTAATATTATAAATGCGAAAGTTTAGATGAATGGATGGATGGATGGATGTTTGTTAGAGTTTGTAGTCTAAACGGCTGAACGAATTTCGATTAAATTTGGTATAGATGTAGAGGATAGTCTGGAAGAACACATAGGCTACTCACATTTGTTTTTTTTTTAATTCCACGCGGACGCAGTCGCGGGCGAAAGCTACTTTGCTATAAATCACTCTTATAAAGCCTGCTACACACCTTCAGTTTTAACTAAATCAAGTTAATACTAACGTGTATAGTTTAACTGTCAGTCAAACTAGTTCATAGTTCTCGCTTTACACACTTTTGATACTGAAAACTTAAGTAGCTAGCATCATTATGTCGAATGTTCGGAATAATGGACTACATTTGCCACATTGTGAAAGTTCCCATTGTTCAGTGATGCGCACTTAATGCGTTCAATTTTAGAACACTATTACTTAAGATACTTAGAAAAGAGACATCTTTATGTGAAAAGTAACACTACAGTATCGTACGTTAAAAGCTAGTATCAAATAACGTTAGTATATAATATTATTCTATGTTACTTAGTAGTCACTTAGTGGAGATTTAAATCTACACTAAGGGACTCCTTCTGTCACTTAACGTTTGTCGCGTAAGTTGAATTTTTTAATTACACGCGTAAGATTTTTTAATACAATTGTGATCAATTTATATATATGGATGTTTTCCTTATATCTTTATCGTAAACTCGCCTAGGGTTAGTGGAGCAACCCGTGGGTCTATAAGCCTATTTATAATGAACGGAACGGGTCTATTGAATATTTATATGCTTCACAGAACTCCTAATCCTGTGAGGTCTTTAATAATAATTTATATTCGTTCGAGGGGAAAGTTTAGCCACTTAACTGTACATTACATCTAACCTGAAATATTATTATTATGTAGTAGATAAGTCATTGTCGGTCTGTCCTCGGCGGTATTTCCAAACCAGTACGACTTAGGGTCCTTCAAGAAGCGAGCCTACAATCTCCTCAAAGGCCGGCAACGCATCTGTAGTTCCTCTGGTATTGCGGATGTCCATGGGCGTCGTTGAACACCTCTGTGTTCCCGCCGCTCGTTTGCCCCCCTCTCTTATAAAAAAAAAAAAAAAAATATGTGGAAAAGACTGTTCAGTCCAGATTTAACAGTATAGAGATCTACGCAGATATAATATGTTCATTTAAGTATCCTTCAAAACACATACGGTTATTAAACTGTACTAAAAAATAATCAACTATTATTGTTTGAAATGCACTAAAAAATAACATAAGAAAGACTTTATTTAAAGAAAGAAAAATGTATTTCTTTCAAACATTAATTAACATTACTTAACTGCAAATGAAATCGGAGAAAACCGATATTAGATATATCAATCGTAAAGTGTACGATATAAAATCTGAACGAATAATTCACACGAATACACGGCTTGAGATTTCGGTACATTTCGCAGTTTTATATTAAAAAATCCCTTTGAACGTTTCCAGTTGTGTAGGTTTCCCTTTTATAACATAAATTTCTCTGTATTCCATTACACGAACGCACGAGTGAGACGGTTAATGGTACCTTATTACAAGTGTATTCCAGCATCTTAATAAAGGTTTATTATAAAAATGTAATATTTTCCCAACACACAGGAGAGTAATGCTTTCCGCTATATTTCAATTTATTTGTGATCTTTAGCCTAAGATTCTTAAATTTTGAATATCAATTAAATCGAAGTCGACTAGAATTCAACAACATAATCACGATCGTAACCCAAAAGAGTAGGCAGAGATCAGAGACATTTGATGCAGTTTTGATCTCTCTTGTTTATTCTACTTACATACATATATGCCCATCAGTTTAATACCTAAGCACAAATTACATAAAACTTAGTAGTAGGCTAAGTAATTTCGTGGTCACATAAATGTTTTTTCATACGGTAGCGCGATCGTGTCATGTTTTTATTCAATTTCCATACAACAAACGCTTCAGTGTCACAGTTGCGTTGAAAATGAACGTTTTCAAATAGAAAATTGTACAAAAAAACACAAAACGTTAGGAATCGAACAACATTGGGTAGTGTTTCTATCTCGCTACAATGAAAATTAAACTACGAGTATTTGGCAGCGAAAAAGGAAATGTTATTCTTTTAAACTTCAAAGTCACATCGAATAAATATATATTTACTAGCTTTCGCCCGCGACTCCGTCCGCGTGGAATTAAAAAAAAACAAAAGTAAGTAGCATATGTGTTCTTCCAGACTACGTTCTACATCTATTCTAGATCCGTTCAGCCGTTTAGGTTACAAACTCTAACAAACCTCCATCCATCCATCCATCTATCCATCCATCCATCCATCTAAACTTTCGCATTTATAATATTAGTAAGATGGCTGGTTTCCCACATTTAACCGCTCGTTAGTGTTTTTGGTTTAATAAATTCATGAAATACGTTTCCGGGCTGCGTAACTTAAGTTTAACTTGTTGAAACAGTTCAACTTAACACTCATGAATCGGTAGGTAACGTCAAAATAAGGGGAAACTTCAATAACCCAACATTAGACATATTATTTTACACATTAATAGCGAGTACTTTTGTGAAAATTATCATACTTGAAAGCCTTTTAAGTCGCAATCTCGCACATTATAATGTAACATATTTTAGTAAAGCTCTACCGCGAATGCCCCTCAAACTTTGCACTCTGTAAGCTCACAGCAACATTAACACGTACGAACTAGATGAATGTTTCCATTAGCCACGAATGATGCTTTTAAAAGAATTTCAAGCTTTAAGGGAACACGAGGGCAACTAGCTAACCAGACAAAGATAAAATATGTTTAACAAATTTCATTAATTTATCTTGCATAAACAACAGTGGAAATTCGCGATAACATCCAAATATTTCTATATTTTAGGCTACAAACTCTAACAAACATCCATCCATCATCAGTTTAGTAAACTAACATTTTTGTACAGTTTATACCACCGTTTTCAGGAAGGGGAGTGGATGTGGCAGGGGAGAAGACGCATTAGTCGGGGTAAATATCGTTCTCTGTGCGTAAACTCTTCTGTTGTTGTCTGCGGGTGTCTAAGCAGTGGTCGCTACTTTATTTTAGCGAATTTGTGTCCGCTTGCTAGTTTATCTCCTAATACTATAAATAAATCTATACATTTGGCTGTGTTTTCATTCACGTCACGTACAGTTGTCTTAGAAAATTGGATTCGTAAGATAAAAATTGTCACCGTTAAGATGAAAATACTATCCTATACGATACAATCAAACTGTCCGGAGTTCCGAACACGAGAATAAGTGCTCGATAGTCGTACGGTATGGCGGAACATAAGTTTTAACTGAGTTACCCAAGAATCGGTTTAACAATTTTATTTGGTGTTATATATATAATAATATATTTGAATTTAAAATTTAGGATCTCTGTTTGTTTTTAATATCTGTAAAAATGATTATATTTCTTAAAATTTGAAAAGTATTATATGTAATTGATAAAAAAGTGGTTACATTTAAGCAGCGTAAAGTAAGTCGCAAATTTCATACAATTTTTTTCTATGACTATACTTCAAATTTTCGTGCTAGCTCCGCAGCTCTTATTAACTATCGAAATTATATGCGATTAGTTAAGAAAATAGTTAAGCAATCCGAATAATATTAATCATATTTTTTATGTCAACTACCGCGTTTTAATTCCACACAATACATAAATATTTTTACTTTTTCATAGACAAGGATAAGAATAAAAACATGTTTTATACAATTTTGGCAATGAAAACTCAAATCTACACAAGTATACAAACACAACTTAGTACGAGATGCCTGAGTTCATTTTATATCACGAACAGCTAAACTAGGTTTATGTGACAAAATATTTGAGCAAGTCCTTGAGTATACAAAATTGCTACACCTAAAATAAACAAGAGTACACTTGACGTTAGCTAATTACTTTAAAAGAAACCTAAACCAACAGCTATTTATCAAGAGGGTTTAAAACATTCGCTCAACTTATACTGAAAAAGGTCTCGTGTTTTCCAATAGAATTTTTTTTTAAGACTGAAATTAAAAAAGGTACCTGAAATAGGCTGTCCAAACCGCTTTGACTTAAGTTCCTTCATCATCAACTTGCCCTTATCCCTTACGGAGGGTCGGCACAGTATGTGCTACTCTTCCATACATTTCTATCAGCCGTCATATCTGAATCCACTCCCTTCACACAATCCATCCATACTTTCTTCGGACTTCCTCTTCCTTTGTAGCCATCCACATTCATTCTTAGCACTTTCTGGTTTATGTCCCCATCGTCTCGTCGCATAACATATCCATACCACGCTAACCTTTTGCTTCTCAATTTCTCCACCACTGGCGCTACTTTCAAACTTCCTCTAATATACACATTCTTAACTTTATCCTTTCTTGTCACACCACACATACATCTTAACATTCGCATCTGTGCCACATGCAATCTCCTTTCATCCGCAACTTTGGTGGCCGAACATTCAGATCCATACAGTACGACTTCTTAACTTTATCCTTTCTTGTCACACCACACATCCATCTTAACATTCGCATCTCAGCCACATGCAATCTCCTTTCATCCTCAACTTTGGTGGCCCAACATTCAGATCCATACAGTACGACAGGTCTTATGATGGACTTGTAGATCTGTCCCTTAAGCTTAAGAGGCATTCTTGGATCACAAATCACACCAGTAACCTGTCGCCATTTCATCCAACCTGCATTTATTCGGTTTTTTACGTCCCGGTCAACGCCACCGTCACCAACGCCGCCGTCGGACTGGACTAGAGACCCGAGATACCTTCAAGAGGAGTATATCACCTCAAAGACCTTTATTTCCTTTGGATGTCCAATGTCTATGGCCGTCGTAATTAACCATGGAATTACCGCTTGTTCGTTTGCCCTTCTCTTATAAAATTGTCAATTTAGAGGAACATGAAACCATTCGACGCAAATTATTTCTATTAAATCTATTTCGTGTTTCCGAACATAAATTAGTGCTGCGGCTTCATGTTTTTGATACAAATTACCTATTACCGTAACATTTTGTAATAGAATGTTAATTTATAGCGCGGCGTGCCTCACTATAAACAATATCTGAGCGTTCGAGCTGCGGTTACTCCATTATTTACATATAGATCTATATATATAAAAGAAAGTCGTGTTAGTTACACCATTTATAACTCAAGAACGGCTTCACCGATATGGCTGAAAATTGGTGTGGAGGTAGCTTAGAGCCAGGAGACGGACATAGGATACTATTTATTCCATTCGACAGCGATGGATGGATGGATGTTGGTTAGCGTTTGTAGCCTAAACGGGTCAACGGATTTCGATGAAATTTGGTATAGACGTGGAGGACAGTCTGGAAGAATACATAGGCTACTCAGTTTTTTTTTTTAATTCCACGCGGACAGAGTCGCGGGCGAAAGCTAGTATATTATTAATGTACTTATTAGAAAGCAAATTTCATCTGCTACAACTTCTTCATGAATATTACAAAAAAAACGCTGCACGTAATTTGGTATGTTCATATTCGAATCTAGAAATCATCACAATTTATATGGTCCAAATTAATGTATTAAAAGACACAATATATTTAGAATTAATTTTAATCTAAGGTAGGCTTAACCAAATGACTTTGTAAAGAAAGAAATACGCTTCAGCTTGGAAATCTTTATCTATGCTTATTTTTCTAAGTTACGTTGTTATTATCGTAAAATAACTGGGTTTTGTTCACTGATTTTTCTTCCTACTATATAAAAAAATTCGAAAACATTAATGAGAATATAAACACTTGTTCCTAACAATTTAGGAAAGAAAATAATATTTTAAATAAAAGAGTAGAGCGCAATGCGTATTGCGTCTACGATAATTAGCGTTTGGAGTACTTGTACACAAAAAGTTGTTGGAACTCTCCCTAACAAACGTATGAAACGAAACTCGACTAATTAAAAGTGCCCTGTGCATAGTTCGGTTCTGTTAAGGTGACTTATTTCAAGTTATTAGCTATTCATAGTTTTTAAAAGAGTAATTAAATTGGAAAACATTAAAATTAATTTCATATCTTTGCTGTTTTTATGTTTGTAGAAACATTTTTACTATTATACTTTTTTTAATTTCCTTCGTGCATTTAATCTCAAAAACAAACTTTCATTGGCAATAATCTACTTAATAAACTTGTTCGAATAACAACTGCACTTAAGTGAATTAGTTTAAAATTTTCAGTAGCAAATAAATCTCAAATGGTTTAATTAAAACCTAAGTAAGTTTGTTAAAATGTTTTAGTAATACTGTACGTTAGGACATATGAGTGAATATGTTTTTTAGTAAGTAGAAAGCTTATCATGAATATTCGATATGAAATGGAGTTCGTAACGTCATATGCATTGTATTACATTTGTGCAGCGCCTCTATCGGACGTAAAGTACACTAACAAATCTCATACAAATGTCGACTTGTTACGAATACGCTCTAGCAACTGGCACTGTTTGTATTAGAACCTTAGCTTTGAATTACCATGATGTACTTGCTAGGTAGACAAGAGCTGAGGATGATGATGATGATTTGTCAACTATTTTACCAAAGAGGTTCAATGCGATTCATGGTTTTGAATAAATGTAAATAGTTTGATTTCGTCAAACACATATTTAAAATTATGCTTGAATTTGATACCTGCATCGGACGAGATCGGTTCCATTTACAAATTAAAAAGTGTCACTAAAAATAACGCGACGATGTCTGCAAATAATTTTGCTTTAGAACATTGCTGACTTTTTACAAAATTTGTGTAAGCTTCTGGTTTCTGGAGATATAAGAAGCGTAAGTAATAATAGTTACTTATAAGTTTAGGTACTAAAATAAATAATAAAAAAAAAACGTCATACAAACTACACATTTAAAATTGACAAGACATTTAACTACTTAAGTGACGTCACATTACATGTGGCGAAGTCACTTCACAGCTTCTATTTAATAATAGAAGCTATCTAATGAAAGGAAATATGAATGCAAATAACTCGCTCGACTACAATTCAATTATCTTAATAGCTACGTGACATTTGAATCGCGATAAAAACGACTAATTTCTGCCACGCGCACGCGCCTTTCATATAACTCAATTGGGCGCGCAAAATGTCACTTGTACAGTCGGCAACAAAAATATGTATCACCAAACTATAGGAACTTTACGCTTTCGGTTTCAAAAACTAATGCAGAATACATGCATACGTGTATTTGAAAACAAAAGTAGGCATTTGGTTAATGTATATTTATGCAGCTGACTGTACATTTACAACGTTATATGTTGGAGCTAATAAACTACAAATTGAAATATCTATACTAATATAATACGGCGTAAACACACACTTCTTTGTTGCCTAAGATGTCAGCAATCACAACATATTTTTGAATAATTCTTTTTTTCAATAAAAAGCCCTACACTTACGTCACGCTTTAAGTTATATATAATATTTTCACGCAATCAAACTTAAGGGGTAAATATTTTGGATAAAAACCCTAATGTGGGAAAGAGACCATAAGTTGCTGCCAACATTAAGGAAGCAAGATTGCCATGGTTGGTAATTGATAATTTGACAAATGTAGGTAAACAATGAAATAACGTGGGATCAGCTAGTCTTCAATAAAATGCAAATATCACACGACATTCGTACATTAATTTTACAATCCACAGATTAAAACGATGAGAAAAATTTGTACGAAAAATGAAAATCATAGTGTTTAATGATAATTAAAATTAGTAATCATTGCGATGTAACTATATATTTTCTTCGCATGGGTCGATTTTGGATAACAGAGCTTTCAAATAAAGCCACTACAAAAATATCTTGTGTTTATAAATGCTTGACCTTTTTGTTTGGAAGGGGATCTTGTTCGAATAATTAAGGAAACGAATATATTTTATGTAAAACATCCCATAAAGCGTGTCTTTTGAACCCAGTGGCAGTTTCCGTTAGTTTTATTGGATTCTTTGTCTCACTAGCGCTACACTAGTTTGTTGACGCGACACAAAGGGGGCGCTGAGCTGTTAACGAAAAAAGATTTGTTATGCTTTGACAGTCCTTGCATACAAATTCCCTTTATCTTCAAGTAACTGAAATGTTTGCTTATTATTCTGCAAGTTTAACATATTTTTCTGTAAATATTTTTATCATAAAGACATAATAAATTTATCGATTGACTAACTGTTAACCGCGATGTCGTCCGCACGGAAATAAACTAACAATAAGTGGATTATGTTCTACTAGATTTCGCCCGCGTGGAACTCCACGCGGACGGAGTCGCGGGCGAAAGCTTTTAATTAAAAACACTAATTTTTAATTAAAAAAAAAAACAAAACTGAGTAACCTATGTGTTCTTCCAGACTATCCTCTACGTCTTTGCCAAATATCATCAAGATCCGTTCAGTGGTTTAGGCTACAAACTCTAACAAACATCCATCCATCCATCTAAACTTTCGCATTTATAATATTAGTAAGATTAGTAAGAAGTAAGATTATATCTGTGTCAAATTTCTTCGAAATCCATTGCGTACTTTCGTAGATACTTTCTAACAAACATCCATCAATTCATCTAAACTTTCCCATTTATCTTACTTAAGGTATAAATATTGTTTGAAGTAGCGATGCGTTGGACGTAAAAATTAAAAGGTTTATTTGCTAACTAATCAATGAAAGATCTAACTGACTGATTAGAGGTAGAGCCTTTCGAGTAACAAAAAGAAACGTGGAAACGTTAAATTAATCAAACGGGACTTTACGTGAATTTAATACTTTGAGTGCACCCGGGGGACGGACTAGATTTAAAGAGGGTTCCGTCATATTGATAACGTCACATTGGTAAAAACCTCGCTTATCTATATATCAATATTATATATATAAAAGAAAGTCGTGTTAGTTACACTATTTATAACTCAAGAACCGCTTTACCAGGAGACGGACACAGGATACTATTTATTCCATTCGACAGCGATGGATGGATGGATGTTTGTTAGAGTTTGTAGCCTAAACGGGTAAACGGATTTCGATGAAATTTGGTATAGACGTGGATGATTCTCTGGAAGAACACATAGGCTACTCACTTTTGTTTTTTTTTCAAATCCACGCGGACTGAGTCGCGGGCGAAAGCTAGTTTACAAATATACATGTAAGATAACCGAAAAGGATGTGGATTTGGATAGGGATAGACGGGAAAAAAATCCATCCTGGTCAGTCGAGGACGTTTATTTCCTACCCATTTCTGTGAAATTTAACGTTACAATTACATTAAAAATTTTTAGCTACACATACGTGCATAAATACAGTGTGGTGTGTTGTTTAGTCATGATTTTCGACTCTAAGTGGGTAGGGAATTTAATTCTTTTACTGCCTTTGTATTCTATTTATTAAAAGATGCTTCTGCAACTATTTAGGTTTATAAACATGTCAATAACCAGTGAACTCATATTTATTAAAGCCACTTTTAAGTATACAAAATGTTTTATATCAGGTAGTTGATGATGATGAAGTTGATTAATATAAGATACTAGCTTTCGCCCGTGACTGTGTCCGCGTAGAATTAAAAAAAACAACAGTGTGTAGCCTATGTGTTCTTCCAGACTATCCTCTACATCTATGCCAAATTTCATCGAAATCTGTTCAGCCGTTTAGGCTACAAACTCTAACAAACATCCATCCATCTAAACTTTCGCATTTATAATATTAGTATGCCTAGATTTATTCGATGAACAAAGTGAAAGTTGTTGAGTTATGGATAGTCGACGTTGAGCCCTTTTAAAGTTGTGACATTTTGAATAATCCCTTCTAGAATATTCGTCAGCTTCGGAAATTGACAGTCAATCAGTACTTATAGAATTATTAATCCTATTAAGTTAATAACAATCTGTTTAATAAATATTACTTGATTCGAGGACAATTAAAAGATCTATAATCTACATACTTAGGCGACTTTTATTAAAAAATCATTACTAACGAAATATTTCTTGATAATAACGTGAATACGTTATTTCTAACTACAGATTTACCAAAGTAAAGTCCAAATAAATATTTATCTATATCTATACTAATATTATAAAGAGGAAAGATTTGTATTTTTGTATGTATTGAAATAACTCAAATACTCCTGTGCCGATTTTAATAATTATTGCATAATTAGAAAGGTAATTTCTCTGTGAGTAACATAGGCTATATATTTTAATTTCACGTCGGTGAAGTCGCGAGTAACAACTAGTATTCAATATTTTAGATATCAATACGTAAAGCTTTACCTTAGTCCACAAGGGTATCTATTAGAGCGGACGCACACCTTTGACTAAACTATCGCTCGACTGTTTAGTCGCGCTTTGATTCCTATGAGCTTGTATGGAGGTGCGCACACTACTCCATTTTTAGTTGAGCAACTAAAACTATCGCCCAACATTTGTGCTATAATTTAGTCAACGGTGTGTCATGTAATAGTGTCCGCTTCAATAAACCATTACAAACATCCCGTACATATTTCTTCGTGAATTATATATGAGATTTGAAGGAAAACCAATCGCTTAATATTAATACTATTTTAAGTGTAGTTCTAGAGAATTCTAAAATATTTCAACTCAACCGGTAAGGTAAACCAAATGATCGATTTAAAAACAATTGAATAATTTACAAAAACGAATGAATTGTGAGTTTATTAAAAAAACACATGATTACCTAAACAGTGTCTAGCTATATTTAAAAAAAAATCACTCATTACAAACCCCACTTTTAATCATCTTGTTTTAGACATTTGAATGACTTGATATTAACCAAAATACGCAATTCAAGCAATTTACTCATAATTGATAGATTTAATAGCAATAGAAAAATATAGCATATTTTATTAAATTTTAATCAAAAACTCGAAGAAATATTTAGCGAACAAAAAATACCTGCAGCTGAAATTAATAAAATTCCTTTGCAACTTTTTAAACGGAAAGTTTATCTTTTATATTAAAAACGCTCGTGACTGACTTTTTGTAGAGACTGCAAGTAAAATTTCTATTTAATTAAACCAAGCAAGAATAATCTTGGATATTTTTCACTCCTGCACTGTTTGAGATCACTATTGTCATCTCTACTTTTCAAAGGGAATGAGGGAGATGGCAATGTTGTACTCATGTGCCACAGTACAGAGAGTACAGACTGCCCAGTAATACAATGCTAATCTTAATTTTCCTTTCGTCTTGTGATTTAGATATGCCAAATACTCTATGCAAAGTGGGTAGCTAAACGGACCACATTTCTAGTGACAACCTACGATCGCTTTACAAGGCTTTATATAAAGCTAATTTTAGTAAAAAAAAAATATTCAATTATGTTCGAACGACCAATCGACGACCACAAGTATGAAAAAATCGTGTCAAATAATATCGCATTTTAACTGCAAAGGAAGTGCTTATAACATTTAATTTTTATAAAATAAAAATATGTTCGTATAAGAGCCTAAAATACAGAAATGTAATTCCAATTAATGATTCACATTCTTTTTACAAAGAAGTGTTATTTATTTAGAAGATAAATAAATAAATGTCATGAGGCTGATTCTTGCTGCAATTATTTAGATAGCTTCCAAGATAAAACT
This sequence comes from Papilio memnon, assembly GCA_003118335.3. Lineage (NCBI taxonomy): Eukaryota > Metazoa > Arthropoda > Insecta > Lepidoptera > Papilionidae > Papilio > Papilio memnon. The sequence continues at coordinate 5,403,674 of LD688931.1, read as the reverse complement.
TATCCAAATAAATAAATTAAAAATAACTAACCTGATTATTTGGTGGTATTTTTACAGATTTGTTATATGTTCCACTTTCACTTTTATATTCACATTCACACAAAAAGGTCTATATTTATGACGGCGTCGTAATAGTTCAGTAATAGTAAAAGTCCGCGCGAAAGTTCAGGGTGGTAACAACCCTCCGCTACGGTGGTTGGCGCGCCACTGAAGCCTTAAGGCTGTATCACACTACGACGATAATCGTACTTGAATTAGGAACTTTTCTAAAGGTTGCGAACTTCTTAAGCCTTGATGTATAAGATCAACAGCCTCTCAGATAACTTGAACCAGGCACGGAAGCTCTTAAGACGGTTTGATTCTTTTTATAGCGTTTGACACAATTCTCAAGTGATACGCACTTGAATTGTAACTTGACGAACAAATTATTTAAATTAGAGAAAAGATCGTATCAGAAAATATCATTTTAACTAAGAAATAAACTATACAACTATTTCCTTGTTTTTAATAATAATTTAATAATTGGTATCTTTTATTGGTATAAATATATAGCGTGATTACTCTGTCGTTTTTTTCGGTGTCTATTTGGCTAACTAAAATACTTTGCTTTAAACCTGTTTGTATTATTGTATAGTGCAATACACTCAGGCTGAAAGTTTTTAAAGCGCATCACATAAATACCCAGCCCTCTACAAAGGTAGCGATCAACAACCTCTGCTATTTTACGATTACGACCAAAATTTCGTGGTTATTTTCAAAGTTTTATTCCAACATATTTACCTTTCAGACGTTAACTTTGCGATTTTAAGATATATCTTTAGTCGTATTTTACTTGGAATGACGCCATATGTATAAGTTTAAATAAGTACCGACACTTTATAATAAGTTTGTGCAATAGAAATTTTTATATGATGTCTAATAAAATTACTTTTTATTGATGAAGACATTTTAATTATCAAGTAAGCTATAATCTCTTATACTGCTCTGCTCTTATACTGCACGACCACACAGAAGACATGCATGAAGTGGGAGCAATACCACGTCTCGTCTGATGAGTGTGGTGCCGGAGACCCAAGTTTAGTCCCTAGAAAGGAGACGCATAGGAAGGGAAAATATACTCTTTATGTGCGTTTCCTCCTCCGTCGATTTAGGGTAGGCAACGCATCTGCAATTGCGGATGTTTACGGGCAGCGGTCGCTTCACCATTTTGGCGGATTTAGGTGACAGCTTGCTCGTTTACCACCTTATTGTATAATAAATAATAAAAAACTGCTTAAATATGTATTTTTAGCATCAAAATGTTTTTCTTCCATTAAAAAAAGCTCTTTAACAAACCTTTTAGAAGGTAGTGTTTGTTTAAAGGTATATGTGGTTCTCTATAGTAAATGTTAAACCAAAGCACATGAATTAGAGTCCCTTTGGGAGTGACTCAGACGGTCTTAGCTCGCCCGCGGTAATGTTCACTTTAAGATATGAGAATATTAAAAGTTGACAAACATTTACCAAAGTTTATAAAATTCAAAACCACACAATACACCTATCTTCTTTTATACGTGTATTATAAAAATTATAAGCCATCCATAGCGTTGTGGATTGGAGCTGGAATGGAGTGTCTAGATTTTTTTTTCAATTTGCTAAAAATTTTACATACGACGTGAACGATCGTGTAAAAAAATAAAAAGCAATTTACAATACCCACAGTATTTTATTCGCAATACAATGTGAATGTTTTAAATTTAAGATAGACCCTTCAATAATGTTTTTTGTCGCCGTCACTTCACGCGAGAGAAGGTCAAAAGGCTTTGTAGGACTTTTAATTTCAGTATTTAAATGAATTATCCTTTCGCAGACCCTTCGTTTCTGTATATATTTTTTGTCAGAAAAGACTATTATCCTATAATTCGACTTTGCCATACTAAAACATTTTAAGTTGTAACAACTTTACTGAATAAAATTTATGTTTGTAATATTTTAATAGTCGTACATTCTTAATATTCTTTATAGGTCTAAAACATATTCGTTATTTCTGTTTTTGTTTTTTCAATGTATTTTGTGTCGGTAATTAAAACGACACCAAACAATCGAAAATATTTCAATTGAGATAGTAGAAGTATAGACCGATAAGGATATCTAACATGAGGAACATAGGTTACTTAATCAGCTCACTAGCGCCCCCTGTCATCGTCAAAACAGTATCACTAGATACTTTTCGTACTCCATGTGCTATTTCTTTTATGTTATTTACTATGTCTATGTATTTTTTACATATTTCCTGACAGAATTAAAAGCGACAACAGCGACTGCGGTAGTCATATCGGATCAATATCCTTTTACATGAAACTTGAAAACAATTCTTTTGAACATAGAAATGCTTTTGTTGTATCCACAAAGAGCCGTCATCTCCAATACTTCATCGATGAATAGCACTCATTTCTATTCTGTTCCCGCTTTGCATATTGATTGCTTGAATATTTCCCAAGTAAATGACATGAGAATCCATTTTGAATTAAAATGCGGATTCGTCCCAATCGGAGGCGCGCCGCGGAATGTCCCATCTGAATTGCAAATCATATGCAATACGTTCGTTCGATTTACATTAAAAATGTCATTATTTCTGTGTACTAAAGTAAACCAATTTCGTTTATTCGGGCATTCTGTACGAAATCAACATTCACAGTAAGGAACAATGCTTTTTTCCTTTATTTACTAGCGATATCATATATTTTAGCGATGTTATATGCAAACTATTTCCGTTGATGTAAAATATAGCCTATTTTACTCAGTGATCATGTAGCTTTGCAATGGCGAAAGAATTATTAAAATCGATTCAGTAGTTTAAAAACTTAAACAGCAAACAGATCTTCCTCTTCATAATATCAGCAATTATAATATGTGCTAGCTATCCAGCTGTTAAACGAGTCGCCACACAGAACACTACTTCAGGTGTAGCAAGGCATAGCTGGATGTATGGGGTACTGCACATCGCGCCGAAGACCTTGTGCCGCCAAATCTACATTAGAAATTGCTCATGAAAGTTTTAAAAATCTGTTTGTGGAATTAACTAAGGGTTTAAGATTTACTAAGTGTGCTCAAAGAATTTTAATTGCATATATCGACTAGTTATAAGTTATTTAATTTAGAAAATAAGAGCAGAGTTAATTCATTCAACGGGAAATCCAAATTGAAATCGAATTACCCATGTAATGAAGTCAATTCAATCCAAAGAACGTTGACAGACGGAATTACGTGAATTCGCACACGTCTTGAAACACTCAAGCCCCGGCCCCGTCGTAGCGCTTGACTACGACCGATTTCAATCCAAATTAATTCTTTGTTAACCTACGTATAGATTTTAGAGGGTCCTTAGAATTATGTAACTATGTTTAATATTATTATATAATAAATACGACTACTAAAGGGAATAAAAAATAGAACTCGTTAACCTCGTCTCCACATATAAAAGGGTCGTAAGGGTTTGCAATTTAACTTAACCTTTTAAGTTTTATACTAGTTTTTAAGTTACTAGCTAATTATTACAATAAACAGCCAAGCAATGTATATCTAATCTAAGCAATCTATCTCAATGTCATCAATTTGTACCAAAAATGTTCATAGAATCTAAAAGAAATTAAGCTACGAAAAGCTTAAATTCGTTCACAATTTACGTCACGTTAGAAATTGATTAGCGAAAAAATGAACGAAGGAAGAACAAGCTCACTTTACAAATCTAATTTTTCTTTAAAATACTCATTTTACTTTCTAATTAAAGAGAATAAAAAGTAACGAGCTAAGAGTCTAGAGCAAATGGGATAGAAGTCTTTCAATAATGAAGTCGATTTAGATTAACGGTGGGTCTCCACTGCAAAAACATCCATACAAAAATATAGTGGTGTCTCACTTTAATAGGATGGGATAAGAGAGACGACAGATTGTTTTATTTAAATGTTTCGTTAGTGTAAACTCATTCTAAGTTGGAGCAAATTGAGAATTCCCCATTTCTTGATCCATTAAGTCTTTATCGACTTTTTTCTTTAGAAACCTTTGTTTACGTTTTGTTTTGAGATATTTGAAAATTTTCTATTTTAGTACATATATGAAAATAATCACAATTACAAGGATTTTGAAATTAAAAAATATTGACAATTTAGTAAAATTTTGACAAGAACGTAAGTTAATCATTATTTCTAATTTAATCTGCATTTATCAATAGTTTTTCATTAAAAGGTTTAGAGCGGGCGCACACTTGACTAAACAATCGCACAACTATTATGCGATTGTCGATTGTTTCACTGCCAATTCAACTGTTTAGTTGAACAACTAAAAATCGAGTAACGCACTTTCATACAAGCTCATAGAAATCAAAGCGAGACTAAACAGTTGTGCGACAGTTCAGTCAAAGCTTTTTGAATACGATAAAAGAAAGATCTGACAGAGAATAATAACCCAATCGATTATCCAATTCCAAAGGGAATCGACGATTTAAGAATCCTCTAATTCGTTGCGAAGGCAAATGTTTTCTGAAATTAATCGGTTCAGAAAAGTGGAAAATCGAATTGATTCAACCAACAAATTTCATGTGGAATTTTCTTCTGATAGGCTTTAAAGTATCTAATCATTAAAATAGATTTTCAGTAATATAAAATACTTTTTTATATACCTAACTATTTAATCAACTTATTCCAAAAACACCTCGCACAATAACATACATTAAAAGATCTTACGGATAATGAAATAGTTGGAGTCTAGACTTGATGAAATGCACTATTTTATTAACACATATAAAGTTTAATAAAACAATTACTTGCTCGGTTTTATTTATTTTATTTAGTTTATCTTAGAAATTTCATTTAAAAGTAAAAATACGTGGTCTTCCAAGTTATGTTCTACATATGTGCCAAACAACGAGATCTGTTAAGCCGTTTTGAAGATCTCGTACATATTAACAAACATGCATCCATTGAAATCGCATTTAGAGCGATCAACCTTTGACTAAACTATCGTACAACTGTTAATCTCGCCTTGATTCCTATGATCTTGGAGATGCGTACACTACTCGATTTTTAGTTGTGCAACTAAACAGTTGAATTGGCTGCGAAACAATTGATAATCGCACAACAGTTATGTGATAGATTAGTCAAAGGTGTTCGCCCGCTTTTAATATAGCGATGCAATATATTGAAAAATATAAGAGTATTTTATAATATTTTGGGCAAAATTCACGATTCACCGCGTCTCAATAGAGTTGTGGCGACAAATTTCAAATTTGCTTGATGGATTCTGTGAGGCGGGAATTTTAATACCCACAGAAATATGTATTCCAATATTACTGAGGAGTGAATGTATTTTATAAAATTTCCATGACTTAATAATGCTATTATACATATTATAAATAGCATTATGTCAATCACAAGAAGGAAATTGGAAAAACTTCATCAGTACCTACGCTGACTCCTGCTAGTATGCTGTTGAAAATATATTAATACTTGTTTAGATTGTTCGTTTTAAAGATAAAAAATATTATTTTATAAAAAAAAAAACTGCCTGTGAATAATATAATATAACCTGATGCGGTTAGCTCCGCTTCGGTTGAATTACCTCATTATCAACAAAGATACGCACGAGCAGTTTCATGTTGATGAGAAAAGGGATAAACGCTTGTGTTTAATAGGCCGTCTTAAAAAATATTATAATATAACACAACGTAAGAGAGTATTATCAATGACTAGCTGTTCGCCTGCGACTTCACCGCATGAAATTATTAAAACTTTATTTCATTGTTTACATTTGTCAAATTCTCAATTGCAAATGTCAAAATTACCATTACCATAATAACCTTGCTTCCTTAATGTTGGCAGCTTGTAGGTTATGGTCCCTTTCCCACATGAAGGTTTTTACCAATTTATTTACCCCCTAAGTTTAACAGCGTGAAAAAGTATAGCCTAAAGCGTTTCGTAAGTGTAGGGCTTTTTATTAAAGAAAGAATTATTCAAAAATATGCTGTGATTGCTGACATTCTGTGCCACGAAGTAGTATGTGTTTAGGCTTTAATATATTAGTGCAGAAGTATATATAGATCAAAATTTTTTGTCTAATTTAATCATACACTGTTTACATTTATTTTTAAACCATATTAAGAGTTCTGGTACGTCAAAATTTCTCGGTACTAAAATTTTAGATCATTCTCGTAAGCAAAGCTCTTACGAGCTTAAACTTAGAACAGGTGCTGACGTGTGAACTTAGGCAACTTAACGACGAACCGGTTCGATCCAGTTTACAGAGCCTTAACGCTGACGAAGCTAAGTAAACATAATAGTTAAGTAAAACTAAACAAGTGAACAAAACTTGAAATTAGGTAACCTGTCTAGTATATGCTTGAGATTAAATTGATGAAACTGTAATTAAAGGCTGGATTCTATTATAATTTAGTATGTTTAAGTTATTTTAAGGACATATTTCGTTAATTTAATAAAATATTTTCACAACAAAGAAAGTGTTTTTCAATTTTCTAATCCGATAAACAAACAAAGAATGTCAAAAACAACGTTACTAAATCTACGAAAAAGTTAAAGCGTAAAAAAGTAAACATGAAAAATAATATATAACAATAACAACTACTCGTATGTTGCTTGCAGCTGTGACAAATAATTACGATCGCCATTAGCACTGCGCCGTCCCCGGACAATCTCACTTTGCTCACGTATTCACAAACGAAAACACGCGGCGGAATTTTACGCTAATCTACCATATCAACAGCTCTGTGACCTTTGACAAAACAAGAGTGACTATCAGTGTCGAAATTAAATATTTTACCATCTAATTTTACTAGACAAACATATTAAAAAACAGGCCAATATGCATTGACCGCGTCTAATCTACTAAAGCAGAAATAAAAAGAAGTAAAAATCTTCTTCTCCGTCCATAAAACAGTAGATAATACATCTACAAATAAGAGTGTCTACAGGGAGTAGTCGCTTCACTGTTTCGGGGAATTCGGGTCTCCGCTTGCTCGTTTGCCTCCTCATAATATAAAAATGTCTCTGACACATATTTACATGATTACTTAGATGTTTTTAATAAAACCAACATACACCCACATCTTCAATTAATTCTGAGTATCTTTCCTATAGTTGTCTGACCATAAAATTGACTACAGCCATTAAATATTTAACGACCCTTATGTTTACTTCATATTAAATTGGTCATTAATCAGCCTAAATCTTACGTGGGCTGGAATTAATGACCTTACAAAATACGCAGAAATTATCACAAGATTGGGCATAAACTCGCACCATATTCTTTTTCCTAAAGGTGCGTACTGACGGTTTATGCAGTTGCCAACGTTACACCTCGTAACATTTGAATCAATTGTAGAAAAGTGTGAAGACTAAAATTCTGAGCTACTAAGCAATCGAATCACAAATTGGTATCTAACAATAAATTGCCACTGCGTTATACATATGCGAAAACATTATCATCTCTTTCATTCTCTTTGAAAAAATAGAGACAACAATAACTTGCGCAGGTGCTACTGCTATGGAAATGGTTACAAGGGCCGTATAATTAATGAGTTTCGGAAAATACGTCTCTTTTTGCTATTAATATTCCTAAAATATTTCCCTCGGAAATGAACGCTCGTTAGCGACGAAGGTAAATTGTAATAAATATTGAAGTCACAACCTTCCTTGTTGACTTAACCTACTGTTGACTTATTGTCAATTTTTGACCGACTTCCAAAAAGAAGGAGGTACTCAAGTCGTCTGTATGTTTTTTTTTTTTTTTTTTTATGTG
>LD688931.1:5169561-5394524 GCA_003118335.3 Papilio memnon | reverse complement strand
CGAGAATGTTTTGTTTTTAATGTATTTTGTTTGGAAGTCGGCTTTGTTTTTTTGTTAAAATGTTTATTTTGTCCGTATCAAATAAATACTTCGTATATTAAATATAATTAGCTAATTGATATTCTATCTATGGTTATATCTAATTCAAGCGAGAACTTGAAGTAGCCAAAATAGTGAATCGACTGTCCATAGACATTAGGGGCTAATGATTTACCTGTCTTTAATCAACAGAGGAGGGAATCACAGAAAGAGTACATATCCTGTTTCTATGCGACCCCATTTCGGCACATTCGCTTTCCCTTCCACGCCATCCCTTTTTAATGCTGGGAAAGTTACTAAAATTAGACCTGCAATACGCACACTCATCAGACGAAATGCGGAATTACTTCCACTTCACGCCTGTGTACAAACAATAACAAATTAACAACTGTTCGTTTATTTAATTAAAAATTTTGTTTGTAATCTGGAATAAACACGGAAAAACAACACGTGCGTGGATCCCGAGTATTAGAGGGGATGAATCGTTGTTGGTATTTGCGATACCGAAATTTATATCGTTTACATTAGGTAGAACCACCATACACGTACAGTCGGGGAAACTAGCGGTGTTCTAAAAGCTACAATTGTTTGAACATTTTCGACGCGGAACAAAAACCAGCTTTTAAATGTGTATACGAAAAAAACGGTTAGTGACACACGGCTAATTTCTTTATGTAGCAATAAACGGGAGACTTTTTTGAAAAGACTGTATTTTACAGTTGCCGCTAAATGTGTAGACAAACTTATTTATTCAAAAATACATACTTATGGATACAAGATATGAGATTAAATGAACCGTCTAATAATACATTTTCAATGTTCAAACATAGAATTGGAATAAAACCAGAGTTTCTTTGCCAAATGTAATGTATTCAGCGAACTCCTATAGAACTTAAATCTTACTTCTAAAACATAGAGACAGAATAAATTTCCAAGATACTTATAAGTAAAGTACATTTATTTTTAATTTAAAAAAAAGATAAGCGGATATAACTTGAAGAAAAAATTTAGACACGGTCAACGTCAAGAATTTGCGCGCTCACGTAAAAGCGCTGATAACTTTAATTGTTTTTTGTTCGTCCCAACTTTCGCAATCTCCGGCGAATTAAAAGCCCTCGCGGAATTGTTTGTGGCCTTTTGGGTTAATTATTCCTTTGAAAAATTTGCTTAATAAATATAAAGCTGCAAACAGAACATAAACATAAGCGAGTGAATTCAGATATGACGACTGATAAATACGTCGAAGAGTACTAAGTACATACACTAGCTGTTACTCGCGATTCCGTCCACCTGAAAAAAGTTATAGCTTATGTTACTCGGCGATAACGTAGCTTTTTAATGTAAAAAGAATTTTCTAAATCGGAACAGTAGTTTTTGAGTTATTTCAATACATACAAAAATCCAATAATACAAATATTTCCTTTTTATAATATTAGTATAGATAATCTTTTATTTATTCTTTACATTATTACTAACACATATTTTCTGCAAAACTTATGTGGTTTATGACTGAGTATGCGCCAGTTACATGAATCATTTTTGCTTTATTTCTGAATAAAAAAAACACTAATAATGCATCTACACATTTGTTAACCATTGACGCGTATTTCATGTCGATGTGAACACAGAGCGATACATTATTGTGAGTTTCTCCATCTGTTTGTATGAACCCTTGACTATAGAGAAGCGGACTAAGCAAGAAGTACTAAATAAATTCTACCACTTTTTAGCGAGGTAAGATTTTAAACGTCTTCATGAAGTCACCGACACAAACTTACCAGCATACAAAACGAGCACACAAGCAAGCCAGTTTGGAGCGAACAAAATTAGGACGCAGTTACATTAGTCGATAGCGCCCGCATGCGTTTAGCGACATTCCTTACTCTACCTTACCGCGCATTATATTTATTAATTGGATCCCCACGACGCTTTGTTTTCGTCGACTAATTTTCATTAGTCGTTAGCCAGTAAAACTCCCCGCATGTTATAAATCCGTGCTATCGACTAATAAAATTGCGCTTTTGTTGATTTTATTTGTCTGAACGGTATTCGCGCTAGATCCTGTCGCTTAATAATCCAAGATGTGAACAATGTCCGTCGCTTGTTCAAACAAACGATACCGATTGAGTTCGATGTTTGATTTGAATAGTTTTCAACAGAGAACATCCGCCATGTACGCTACACGCTAGAATTCAATCATAAAAATAATATAGCTGTTGTATGAAGTTTTTAATCTTCATATTCACCTAAACATGGGTTTGGAATGCATCTGTCTCTGTTTTCTCAAAGAGAAAGTAAAGGATGACGATATTTATCGATACAAGTGTCCTTGAAATGGACTAGAGACGTTAAATTTCAATTTAATTAAACACTACCTTATACCACGACTTTGCCCGCGCTAATTTAAAAAATCTATTTATATCTAGTTCGTGTTAGTTACATCATTTATAACTCAAGAACGGCTTTACCGATATGGCTGAAAATTGGTGAGGAGGTAGCTTAGAGCCAGGAGACGGACATAGGATACTATTTATTCTGTTCGACAGCGATTGATGGATGGATGTTTGTTAGAGTTTGTAGCCTAAACGGGTAAATGGATTTTGAAGAAATTTGGTATAGACGTGGAGGATAGTTTGTAAGGCTACTCGCTTTTGGTTTTTTATTCCACGCTCGCGGAGTCGCGGGCGAAAGCTAGTAATATATAAAACCGGTCGGATTTTATTCAAAGGATTTGCTGATTAATATATTCTTGTAATTAATATTTAATTTTAACATAGCTTGATTTACATTACAAGGTTTGTAATAGTAGCCTGACTTCAAAGTTTTGCGGCTCTATATTTCAGTTATGTTTTCATTAATTTCTCTACAACTTAATTAATGTTGTTAACTTTATGTAATACAACTTGAACTCAACCTCAACAGCCTTTAAACCAAGTTTTTAAATAATGAAAATTATTATGAAGAAATGTTAAGAAAATTAAAAAAGTCATACATAAGCGGTATTTAAAATTCTCTTTTATCCAATTACATTGGTAAAAAAGTTGTTTTAATATATATAAAAAAAATACATCAAAAACCACATCACAATCTGCCCAAAAATCACTGACATCAGCTAAGCAAACATACTATAGTTGATTCTAACTAACAAATACTAAATTATAATAATAATTCATTTCAACCTTAAGTAAAACATTTTTGAAAGTTCGAAGGACTTATCACGAATATTGATGAGAATTATTTCGTAACGCCATCGCCAAAAGTAATAGATCTGTACAGCGCCCCTACCGGACGTAAAGTACATCAACAAAATCTCATACAAAATGTTGCCGATTACGTTACGAATTTCCCGCAACTATCACCACGTGATAGACGCTCTAAAATATTAAACAAATGAATTTCGCCCAAAACTTCGCAAAGCTGGTTAGACTATAGTTTCCATTGGTAGGGGATTTGCAAGGTGGAACCGGCGCAAGTTGTATTAATGAATACAGTTAGTAAACTCGCCACTAAATCGTTTGTTACCCAAATAAACTTATAACAAACTAGATAAATTCTAGTTAGACCCACACGTGTAGGAAATATCAACTTTGAAATTTGTTGAATTTATGTTTCGTTTTAGAAGTTCAAACAATACTAATACTAGCTTTCGGCCACGATTACGTCTGTTTGGAATTAAAAAAAACAAAAGTGAGTAGCCTATTTGTTCTACCAGACTATCCTCTACATCTATACCAAATTTAATCGATATCCGTTCAGCCGTCTAGGCTACAAACTCTAATAAACATCCATCGATCTATCTAAACTTTCACATTTATAATATTAGTATAAGTATGATTATAAAGAGGAAAGGTTTGTATTTTTGGATTTATGTATGTATTCGATTTACGTAATAACTACTAGGCCGATTTTCAAACCTCTTTCACCGTTAGAAAGTTACTTTGTCAGTGACGAACATAGGCTATATTTTTAATTTCACGCAGACGAAGTCGCGAGCAACAGCTAGTAATTATAATACATAGTTAAAGCTTAAACAGTTTTTAGGCATAAGAAAATAAATATAAACATTTGTTAAGCCACCTATAGGCCCTCAGTTCTAACTGAACAGTTGAACTGTACATTTAAATATTTGCTACACACGCATAGTTTTAACTGAACTGTTCGACTAAAATTCATGATATTTGTTACATCTTTTATTCTTGGTTAGATCCTTTTGTCAATAAATTAGAAATCTTAAGCTTACATTTTTTATTCCATTGGTTTTAAAGATTCTAAGAAAGTGATAAGAAACAAAATAAATTTTCAATTAACCCTTCAATATTGCTTATGTTTACCGTATAGCCCAGGCGTAGAAGCCTAATAAACTACGATGAAAACTTAACGTAACTTAAACAGACTTCAACTTACAACAAACCTTAAAGTGAAAGGTAAATGTTTGTTAGAAAGTAAAATTCAGCAATATAAGAGAAACTGAGGCCGTTAAAGTTAATATCAGGACTTATGTTTATTTAACTTTCGTATAAAGAACAATAAACTATCCAAAACACATAATAAGTTGCTAAATCTCCGTACTTTATTTTTAAAAACTATATGAGAAATCCATAGAGATTTAAATAAATCAATTATAGAGTGGACATTCGATTACATCTATACTGATATTATAAAGAAGAAAGATTCTTGTATGTATGGAAATAACTCAAAAACTACTGGGTCGATTTCAATAATTCTATCACCATTAAAAAGCTACGTTATCGGTGAGTAACATAGGCCTTTTTTTAATCTCTCGCGTGAAGTCGGGAGCAACAGCTAGTACTAACTATTGTTATAAATGCCAAAGTTTACATGCATGTTTATCAGGTAACATCCATGTAACTCATTGACACTAATTAGTAAAATGATTTTTCGTTTACTTGTAAGAAAAATAACGTGGAATACAAACAACGTCTCAAAGCTCATTAATCACACGGCCTCAAAGGTTCTCAAGTGATAATTATAGAAAGTCATATATCATTTTATCTTCAGACAGCACCTTACTCCGGGGTATTGAATAACAAAGAATTATAAGAAAAATCCCGAATATACATTTATTTACACACTACCTTGTCTAAGCCTTCATACTTATACATATGACTCCGCAGGCCGGTTACACTGTGCGTCGTGTGACCGGACCTTTAAAACTAAGTTCAAGTTTGCCATCTTCGGTCACACTCTCGGAAATAACAAGGTTCGCCATTGACGGATACGTCACGGAGGACATCATCATTTACACACTAGCTGTTGCTCGCGATTTCGTCCGCGTGGCATTAAAAAATAGTAAAAAATGTTACTCAGTGATAACGTAGTTTTTAATCGTAAAAAAAATTGAAATCGGCCCAGTAGTTCTTAAGTTATTTCAATACATACAAAAATCCAAATATCCAAATCTTTCCTCTTTATAATTTTAGTATAGATATAAATTATGGTTGCTCGTAGATCCCAGAAAAATAATATAGGGGTTTCAACTTTTAAAAATGGAACATGAGCAAGGAAAATACGCACAACAATTGATTATTGGGTAATAAAATTTTCGAAAAAAGAATTAAACCATAGACAAATTATGATAATTGGTATATGTAAGGCATAGAGTAGTTTTAGTTACATTTCAATCGTACATATAAATATTGAAATCTTTTCCAACAAAAATACAGCATAGTGAATAATGTGTGTAATTCAGAAAGCTCTACACGGAGCTCCCATGCGGGTCAATATGTCAATAGCATTGGCTAGCTCATAGTTTTTACGATAACGAACAAGTTGTTTGTGACATTTTAATGGAACGGTTTTATTTCCTTTCTTTCATATACTATTGTGATTATAGCTGTTTTATCAAGTGTACTAGTTTTCGCCCGTGACTCCTCGTGATATTAGAAAAAAAAAACAAAAGTAAGTAGCCTATGAGTTCTTCCGGACTACTCTCTACATCTGTACCAAATTTCATCGAAATCCGTTCAGCCGTTTAGGCTACAAACTCTAACAAACATCCATCCATCCATCTAAACTTTCGCATTTATAATATTAGTATGATAGTATGATTTTTCACGACACCAACCTTTTCTGTAGTCTTCTAACATCCTACTAAAGTTACTGCATCATCAAATTCCATTGAAAAGAATTCTTCTAGAACATTCTCTAGTAATGATATGCGGAGTTGAGCGCGGCCCACATTGTTAGCAAACTCTGCGTTAATTAAACACGTGTTCTCGTAGTCGTAGTCGTGAATCTGATTTAGTTGTAATCTCAGGTATTCACAGCGCCAGTTATGCTAATGAAGACCTAAGTTTAAGCCTAGTCTCTAACTTACTAATATTATAAATGCGAAAATTTTCATGGATGTTTGTTAAAACATAGCGTAAACTGCTGAACGGATCTTAATGAAAGGCATAGATGTAGAGGATAGAATGGAAGAACACACAGGTTACTTTTTTTAATTCCACGCGAAAGGAGTCGTGGGCAAAAGCTAGTATTACTATAAATAAGTGAATTTGCGTCTTCAGTAAAGAATTTCATCTTAATAGTTATCGTAGAGGTTTGTTTTTGTTTTCCTCCTTCTATGAGAAATAAATCTTTATTTATAGATATGTACAAGTTGTGGAAATCTCCGTGAAGGTCGTATACACTGACCACTGCTACAAATCACTCCGCGGCTTACGACAACAAATCATTCGGTAATCTGCAACTTAGTTACTGCCATAGAAATTGTTAGCAATTTTATCGAGTAAATGCTGTAATTAAATTTTATATTAAACTTTAAGACCATCATACTATCCTACTTCATACTAATATTATCATACTAATATTATAAATGCGAAAGTTTCGATGGATGGATGGATAGATGTTTGTTAGAGTTTGTAGCCTAAACGGTTGAACGGATTTCGATGAAATTTGGTATAGATGTAGAGGATAGTCTGGAAGAACACATAGGCTACTCACTTTTGTTTTTTTTTTAATTCCACGCGGACGGAGTCGCGGGCGAAAGCTAGTTTAATAATACAGTAGCACTTTTTCACGATACATTAAATGAATAATTGGTCATTTAATTGCTTAGTTTTCAATTTCTGTTTAGTTTTTAACAATGATATATGCAAGTATTTCACAATACATTTGAAATCAAGTATAATCTAACAAAAAACATAAAAATACTGGCCTAGGATTCAATTGGCTTCGCTACATTAGTTCAAAATTAAATTAGTCCCTTTATCCGCAAAATGGCGTGTGTTTTTTTATTTCTGGTCAGACTATACGTATATACTGTTATTTTTTAATATGGCATTTTAATGTTAAGAGCGGGCGCAAAATTTTGACTAAACTATCGTAAAACTGTTGTACGATTGTCGATTGTTTCGCATTTTATTCAACTGTTTCTTCGCTCAAGTAAAAATCGAGTAGTGTGCACACCTCAAGCTCATAGGAATCAAAGCGAGACTAAACAGTTGTGCGATATTTTCAGATGCCATTTTCAGATTTTCTTTAACAGTGGTAGAGCCCGCTTTAACATCTTAGCACGAATGGATCGGCTCGCCCGGTGCAATACCACGACCACACAGAAGACAGGCGTGAAGCGGGAACAATTCCGCGTTTCGTCTGATGAGTGTGGTGCCGGAGACCCAACTTTAGTCCCTTTCCCGTTCCGCCCTTTTCTTATAAGGTAAGGTTTGGATGGGAAAGTGGATTTGACGGTGGAGGAGACGCATAGAAAGGAGAAATATCCTCTTTATGTGCATCTCCTCCTCCGTCGATTTAGGGTAGGCAACGCATCTGCAATTGCGGATGTCTATGGGCAGCGGTCGCTTCGCCATTGCGGTGACTTTAGGTGGCTGCTTGCTCGTTTGCCACCTTATCGTATAAAAAAATATATATATTTTCAGATGTGCGCTCGCTCTTAACGTAGTGTTCAATTTTCCTGTACAAGTATTCGATTACGGTTTCCACTTACGTTTTTTCCATTATTTCAGATGAGATTGCGGAAACGTTTGGTTTCCACATAAATCTAGTAATAAGAGTATTTACTTATACATTTCTAATTGAACAGGGAATATTTGAACAAGAAATATGAGAGTTGTTCACTAATGGAAAATGCTCCTTATGACGTTAGAAATTCCATCTATAATGCTTTACAAATACTGTTATATTTGTTTGGGAAATGTATTTATAGTTCTACTGACTAGATTTTGCTCGCGACTTCATTCGTCCGGAATTACAAATGTAAGAAATCTATGTTTTTCTAGATTACTTCAAATTTCATAGAGATCTGTTTAGCTGTATTAGAGTTACATAAACAAACATCAATTTAAACTTATTCTCGCTAGTAACACAAGTGACAAATTAAGTTTCAAGTTCGTAACACATTAAAATGTGAAACATGTTGCTTGCAGCTCTCCAAGTTTGCAAACTTCACATTATCTTAATTCTTACTTCTTACTAATATTATAAATGCGAAAGTTTAGATGGATGATGGATGGATGGATAGATGGATGGATGGATGGATGTTTGTTAGAGTTTGTAGCCTAAACGGCTGAACGGATCTGGATGAAATTTGGAATAGATGTAGAACGTAGTCTGGAAGAACACATAGGCTACTTACTTTTGTTTTTTTTTTAATTCCACGCGGACGGAGTCGCGGGCGAAAGCTAGTAAGTTATATATCTGCAACCAATGTCAAGTTAAGTTAGATTTAAGTTATTAACGCCAACATTTTCAATTATATATTATGGTTTAAGAATATTTATTTACCTTAATAAAAATTTACAATTCACTTACTTAAGGTAATTAACTAATACTAAACATAACATGTATAAAAGATTGCAAGCATACAAGAGTTTATATAAAATATTCTCTAAATGTAGGTAATGTTGAAAACTTGACTTACAAAACAAGACTAATTATTGAGTTGCATCGAAATATGTAAACTAGATGTGGCATGGAGTACATTCATTATTCAATAAATTATTTAATTTAAATTCTTTGGATTTTGTTCTGATTTTTTTTTTTTAGCTATTTGTTTTTTTTACGTATTTAATTTTATTTACTCTATTGTTATACATATATTTTAATGAGTTAGATATATTTTTACTAATATTTATTATTACAAGTGATATTTGTTATTTACTATTAGTTGTAGTATTTTTTTAACTATTATTACTATTTTTTTTTATTTTCTTTTACTATTCAGTGTCGCGAAGTAATATATTTATTTAAAGTATATTTTTTTTATTTAACTGATAATGTCTTAGTCTCTTTTTAAAACTATATAATGACTTAGCGTTTTTAATGTCTTCAGGTAATTTATTGTAGATTTGAACTCCTTCGTATTCAATTGTTTTACAGCCATAGTTTGTTCTTGGCTTTCGAGGTATTAGTTTGTTAGCATTTCGTAATTTAATTTTTTGAACCGTATCTTTTTTAGTAAATGCTATTTTTGTATGAATATTTTTATTAAGAATCTTTCGTATAAGTATGCATGTATAATATTCGTATGTCTGTCTTATAGTCATGATTTTGGTATCTTTATACAACTTATTTGATGGAGTAAGATAGTCGTAATTAAATAAGGTTTTTATTAGTTTATTTTGTGTTCGCTGTAATTTATCTAAGTTTGTTTTGCATGTTGCACCCCAGATCTCAATTAAATAATCAATGTGTGACTTGACCAAAGAGTTATAAATTATATACTTTACAGTTTTAGGTAAACATTTAGACATACCACGTAATGCTCCTGAAAGTGAGATTAATTTTGAGTGTATTTTATCAATATGATGTTTCCAACTCAAACGATTATCCAGTGTTAGTCCAAGATACATTTCCTGATTTTTTTCTTTGTATGAGTTGTCCATCCAGTACTACAGTAATGTCATTATTTATTTTTTTATTCTTTGCCGCAAATATTACGTAACTGGTTTTTTTTGTGTTAATAGTTAATAAATTAGTTTTAAAAAATCAATTATTCAAATTAAAAATCTAATACTACGTTAGTATAGACAAGTAAGTTAATATTTTAGGTAATAGGTTGAAAAAAGGGTCGCACGTAAGTTTTGAACTTTTAAACTGCACGCAGACGAAGTCGTGGGCAACAGCTAGTTCCTTATAAATGTTTAAATAGCAGGCTGTCTACAATATCGCTTTCTACGAACACAATAATTCTACAACAGTATTATTACAAAAGGATATCCGTTACTCGGATAAAGAATTTTCTAGAAGAGAATTTTCAATTCCATCTGAAACGCCTTTGTACAAATTCAAAACAATTGTTTCATATTTGTATTGTTTATTTAAGATATCTTTTATCTAGCCTGACGAATTTTAAAATTAGATAACAAATTTAAACTAATAATTCGATTTAGTTAACCTTACTTCTTACTTCATATTACAAATGAGAAAGTTTAGATGGATGGATGTTTGTTAGTTTGTAGCCTAAACGGCTAAACGGATCTCGGTGAAATTTGGCATAGATGTACGAGTAGAGAGTAATCTGGACGAAGACGTAGGCTACTTGGTTTTGTTTTTTTTAATTCCACGCGGACGGAGTCGCGGGCGAAAGCTAGTATAATAAATAATTTAGTTAAAAAAATGTTCTGCCCGAAATCAAGATACACCCTGGAGGAAAGTAAGTAAAAACAGAGCTTCCGCGGAGTTTTAATATAATTAATATATTCATACAGTTAGTAGAAGAGATTTTAATATTTATGAAAAACTCTAAGTTATCTTTCACTTTGAATAATGAATGAAAAAGGTTTTTCTCTTGTTCTTTCTTTAAACAATAATATCAAACAAACTTACAATATCAATTTAAACCACTTTTCTTAACTTTGGCCTGAATGACCTAGTAAAACGCTTTGCAATATTCCGTTCGTAAACCATTAAAATTATATTATATCTAAAACAAAACCTTGAATTTTACGACCGAAAAAACATGTTATAACATGTTTTGTCATAACTTTGACAAAACAAACGCAACAACATAACACAACTTATGTGCGTAATGCAAAAGAATAAGCAGGGAATAAATATTACACACAATAGCCTAATAGTTTAGGGTACGGACTACCGATCTTGCGGTCGAGGGTTCGAATCGCATTCGAATATTGTCGTGAACCATATCCTAGGACAAGCCTAGAGCTAAGTTGGAGTTTAAGGAAATATTAGTAAATTAATAAAAAATCTATACTAACTAAAAAATTTGAACAAGACTGATTATTGTCATAAAGAGCATAAGTTTAAGTTGTAATTTATCAAAAGACAGTAACAATCAAACAGTTATCTTATAGTATACGGATAAAAAAGAAATCTGTTCTATAACTCAGGACACCGAGCACGTCTCAGCAGTAACCAGCAGCTGCTACTATCGACAGGGGGGGGGGGAGTTGAACCGATGTACTGATGTTACATTACAGTAGAGAAAAAGACGGATTAAAAATGTCTTATGCTATAATTCGCTAGCAATCCGAGTAATTTAAGGCCTGTAACACACTACAAAAGCGGATTGGTACTGATGCGAAACATAACGCGAGATAGAGAACGGAGCGAGAAAGTATCGTAGAATTTTTGTCTGTGTTAAAAGGGTCACAATATCAATTGCAGAATATGTTCAAGTAGCTGGTTGAAAACTGCATTGTTTATCTATAACTATTTTTAGATGACATTAAAAAAACTAAACGCGATTGGAAAATTCAAATTTATTCGAAGTCACGTGCGGCTATCGATGTTTTCAAAGTATTACAGGCTGCGCTGACAGACCAACGTTGTTAATTTTAGTTAAATCAATGAAGGCAGTCAACAAGCTCTTAAAGGGAACACTAAAGCTGCTACTCCATTATACAGGATAAAGCGAATAAACAAAATCATTCTAAATACGTCATACTTACAAAGGACTTGCAATGCCTAGAACATATTTTAATAAACATTGTACTCGTATTTATAAAACTATACTATTGTTTTATAATTTTAAATTTGTTTGACTTCAAAATCAACACATTTATCCTAACTCTAGATAGAATACACTTTTCTCGTCATATTCAGTCAATTAGAATGAAGTTAAAATAAAATCGGAACTCACCCGCTTGTGTAATGTAAACGCATCCTTACACTCCAATTTATACATGAATGGACACGCTCCTAACCTATTTCTGTTCGATATTTCGATAACAGAATTTACCATTGTAAGGTACAAAGGTCAGGTACGTTCTAAGAGTTCAAACTCTTATTTTTACACCAAAATTAAACAAATCTTGAATCTTACAAGTTGTCAATTTAACAAGAAAGTAAGCAAAGAATAAAGTGTAACATCCTTTTTGATTTCAAACCTTCTAAGCACAGATTCGCAAGTTAATATTCATTGTCTTTAATTAAAAATACCTTTGGAATACTCAACAAACAACTATGAGATACAAAGGGAATTATACACAACCGCAGACTTGGAAACCATGTTCCCAGCTCTTTGATGTTTGCATTCATGGCGAGAGATCCGGACGTGGTTATGCACTAAGCAAGAATCAATAGCAACAACTGTATAATCTGTTTAGATGAGTATTATGAAACGAAACATGAAGCATTGCTTTTTATCTTTATACATCTTACTAATATGAATGCGAAAGTTTAGATGTTTGTTAGTTTGCCGCCTAAACGGCTCGATGAAATTTGATATAGTTGTAGAACAATCTGAAAGAACATATAACCTACGGACGGAGTCGCGGATAAAAGCTCGTTTAGTCGGGGTAAGCTATCTGTATTATAAAGAAATCATATACTAGACATACAATATTTGATACTAAGGTTAACATACTTTAAACTGACTGAAAATAAAATTAAAAATGTATACAGTTCCATAAAATTCACCCATTTGGCAGCCGTAACAAATTTTTTGATGTGTTGTTTGAAATGTACTTTTTAATTTAAATGTTTTATTCGCTTTCAGATTAAATACAAATTAAAACTTCGCCCTTCATCACAAATTAAAACATTGAATCGTAGAAGCTTTTAGTCTTTCTATTGTTTAAAGCGAGGTGAATGCTTTCATGTTTGATGTGACGTGAAAATCTTTTGTATGTGTTGATGTGCTTTTGTTTTCTAATTCCAGTGTATTACGAGTAAAAGGAAAAAAGACCATTCTATTAACATCGATTGACTAAGTTAATCCATTAAAAATATGTAGGACTACCTTTTGCCTGACTAAGGTCGCGTGTGTTTAAAAAAAAACAAAAGTAGATAGCCTAAGTGTTCTTCCAGACTATCCTCTACATCTATACTAATATAGTAAAGCGTAATCACAAACTTCTTTGTTGCCTAAGATGTCAGCAATTACAGCATATTTTTGAATAATTATTTTATTAATAAAAAGCCCTACACTTACGTCACGCTTTAGGCAAATATTTTCACGCCATTAAACTTAGGGGGTAAATATTTTAGATAAAAACCTTAACCTGGGAAAGAGACCATAAGTTGCTGCCAACATCAAGGAAGCAAGATTGCCATGGTTTGTCATCATGTCATGTCATTTTTGGCATTTGCAATTGATAATTTGACAAATGTAGGTAAAGAATGAAATAAAGTTTTTATAATTTCACGCAGATGAAGCCGCACGGGAACAGCTGGTTTATGATAAATCTCATGGAGATCCGTTCAGCCGTTTAGCCTACAAACTAACAAACATCCATCCATCTAAACCTTCGCATTTATATTAGTAAGAAGTATATATGAAAAGTCTTAAAATGCTTTGACATCGTTATTACATATTAAAAGCAAAGTAGAGTTTAATTCTAATAAATTATAAAAGCCATACATCTTCATACATTTAAATGACGTTCAAAATATACCTAAAATCGTCTAACATGTCACTGACTTCCTAGTCAGCTTCCTAGCTTTACTTTGCATTTTCATAACATTCCCGCTTAGCTCTTTGCTATTCAAGTCGCATATTGGCTGTGGCGTTAGAACTCTCAAAGAGACTTAGTTTATTTAGTGAAACTCCTCCTAACTTCGTGAAAAGGGTTCGCAAATGTCACTTGCAATTTACATGTTTACACAGCTTCTTTGAGATGCAGTATTAATACAGGAATGAATTTACTTAGTATACGTACATTAAGTTAGGTTTTTCTGATTTAATATTTAAGTAAGTCTAATAAGTAATTCGAATAAGACCATGTTAGTAGTTGTCCCCTAGACCTAGCCTAGATTACCTGTTAGCGATAACTACATGCTAACACAATAATAGTTTTAGATCAAGATATATCGCATTAGATGAATGAAATTCTCGTCAAATTACTTCATATTAATTTCGTAGTGGATTGCAGTAATTAAATTTAATAATCGCGTTCTTTAACCGGGATAAAAGCTAAGAATAAAGGGAACTTTGTCCAGGAAATGGAGTTGCGGGAACAAACACTATTTTCAATTAGTTGCAGCCGACATTCATCCAGTGGATAGCTTTAATTAAACTCTATAAAGATCAATGAAATATATTTATCTTATTTAAAAGTTCAAATTAAATAGACAGCCATCATTAAGTACTATGGAATTAAAACAAACTTATAAACATCATACTTACTTATATTATAAATGCGAAAGTTTAGATGGATGGATGTTTTTTAGAGTTTGTAGCCTAAACGGCTGAACGGATTTCGATTAAATTTGGTATAGATGTAGAGGATAGTCTGGAAGAACAGATAGGCTACTCACTATTGTTATTTTATTCCACGCGGACGTAGTCACGGGTGAAAACTGGTCATAAATAAATCTTTAAGCATGTACCTTTAACTTATTATTTTCATAGCAGTAATTAAGAATATTAAAGTAAATACATTGTTAAACACACATTAAGATATTCCTTTATAAAAAAGTGTCAGAATGCCACAACTTGTATGCAACATTGCTGACAAATTCGTGTACTGTATTGTATAGTTCAGCATTCTGTCAGCCCCGCAGAAGACGCGGCGCAATTAAACGATACGCTTTGTCAGTTGCCGGCGTGCTCAGTAATTACTGAAGCAATTAGAGATTGTGTCGTCTTAGTTAACGTTAACTGGGATTTGTTAAGAATTTATTTTAACTGATTTATTTTTAGATGGAGCTCAGGCACCACACTCATCAGACGAAACACGGAATTGCTCCCACTTCACCCTAAATTTAGGGTAGGCTCCGAGCCCCTCGGTGGGGACGTAAAGATAGCTGGTGATGATGATGATGATGATGATGATGATTTATTTTTAACTTTTATAAAATTAAGTATTCTGATGGGTTTACTTTCTACTATTATGTGTGAAGTACACTAAGTAACTATCTTTTTTTCCCTTTAACGACCCTAAGTGCGAGAAATTAATCAGTATTGCTTTCAGTTAAGGTTTGGACTTTAATTATCATAATAATAATTTTTAGTCTAATCATTGAACTCTCTTATAGCATTTCGTATTTTTATATTTGTTTCAGTAAGAACAAAAAATATAAAATTCAAAGCTTATTTAAATAAAGTATCGCTTTAACCATAAATTGAGAAAAGCCGATCGAAAACCTACATAAAAGTCTAAATTCTTTGTAAAAAAATTCAATTTATAAAATAAGGTTTCACGAGAAATGCTATTATGAAAATTCTACTCGGTGTCGGCAGCGTCAATTTAATTATACGACGTTAATTGTAGCGAGCGTGTCCACTCTCACACTTAATTACGGACAAAACCAAAGAAACCTTTTATGTATTTTAATATTAACAAACAAGACTCATAACAAGCGTGTGAAAAAAAGTGAATTGACTAAAAAAAACATACGCAAAATAACCAACAAAACTCGTTAATTGATAATTAAAGCCAATTAATATGAAATCTGCTCTAAGCAATGTTAAACTTATAACTCAGTTTGCGGCAGGATAAACTAAAATTCAATTATTTTCACATCCTTTTATTAAATTCTTCAGATTTTTCTCAATTCAATTAAGTTACATTGGATCTTTGACCGCCAAGAGTAAGCGAGCTAGCTAGAACTAGAAAGGTTCCTAAAAAATAACCGATATATAAAATAATTACTTGTACAAGTATCCACGTTTAATTTACATCGTGTATTTTGTACACGTTACATCCATTAGTGTTACCAGGTTTACATTGTTCATATTCTGGAGAGAACGCGGTAGTGAAATCTATATCTACTAATATAATAAAGTGTAAACACACACTTCTTTGTTGCCTAAGATGTCAGCAATTACAGCACATTTTTGAATAACTATTTTTTTAATAAAAAGCCCTACAATTACGTCATGCTTTAGGCTATATATTTTTACGCCGTTAAAGTTAAAGAAACCTTAAGAGGTAAATATTTTGTATAAAAACCCTAATGTGGAAAAGAGACCATAAGTTTTTGCCAACGTCAAGGAAGCAAGATTGCCTTTTGACATTTGCAATTGAGAATTTGACAAATGTGAACAATAAAAAAGTTTTTTTATTAATTTCATGCGTTAGCTCATGTTCAATTTCATTAGCTGTTCCAGTGCGGCTTCATCATACTTGACAATCAGCGTTTATATCTATAAATTTATATCTATAAACGCTGATTTTCAAGTAATTTACTGATTGAAAAAAAAACACAATTATCGTTACTCTGACCTTATTCTATTGATCTATAATACGTCATATAACTTTGAAGTTAATATCAGCATCAGCCCTTGTCTCTACGGAGGGTCGTCAGTGTCCTGTTCTCCCATACATTTCTATCAGCCGTCATATCTGAATCCACTCCCTTCTTAAGCATATCCTCTTTCACACAATCCATCCATATTCTTCGGTCTTCCTCTTCCTTTTGTTAAGTTAATATCAATCACGTAATTTATACTATACACTAGCTGTTCCCGTGCGACTTTATCCGCATCAAATTATAAAAACTTTATTTTCTTGTTTACATTTGTCAAACTCTCAATTGCAAATGTCAAAATTACAGTTACCATAATAACCTTGCTTCCTTAATGTTGGCAGCTTGTAGTTTATGGTCCGTTTCCCACATTAAGGTTTTTTCCTATTTATTTACCCCTAAGTTTAATAGCATGAAAATATATAGCCTAAAGCGTGTCGTAAGTGTAGGGCTTTTTATTATAGAAAGAATTATTCAAAAATATGCATGCTGTGATTGCTGACATACTACGCCACAAAGTAGTGTGTTTACGCTTTGTTGTATTAGTATAGAAGTATAGTTAGACAGATAGATTTACTAGAATTCTCTTACGTTATATAAAAACTCGATAGTATTTGAACCAAACGGTCTTCATAAAAAGACTTTTGTATATCACAACAGTAGGTAACATTAACATCTTGGCAATGCAGTAAAAGCCTACTTTTAGGTCATTGAAACAGTTTTATGTCACTCGGGAATATTCTCCGCACATTAAATGAATGTAGAAATCTTTGCCAAAAATGTACGTAACTACTACAAAATTCATAACATTTCAAAGGGAAGCATTTACGTACAGAAAAGAGACGATGAAGCGAAAGTCATCAAAATATATCCTTTTATACGAAGTATACATAATCACTCGGAGCCTGTGTTATTCTTGGTATATAAAAACTATCGACCCACTCTGTCTTTGTACGGGTCCAATGCCAATACTAAATACTGTTTTTTTTTTAATATTATAAGCAATCAGGCCACCTGAATCCGCCATAAAGGCGAAGCGACCACTGCCAATGGACATTCGCGATAGCGGATGCGTTGCCTACCCTTTATCAACGGAGGAGGAGACGCACATATCATAAAGAGGATATTTACTCTTCCTATGCGTCTCCTCCACCGTCAAATCCACGTTCCCTTTCCATCATATTCTTATGAGAAAAAGGGTGGGGAAAAGGGGACTAAAGTTGGACCGGCACTACACTCATCAGACGAAACACGGAATTGCTCCCACTTCACGCGTGTCTTCTGTTTGTTTACATCACATTAGAAACCTCTAAAATGTTCAATATTTCTCTACTTTAAGATACATGTATTATGCACTTAAACCCTCTGCTAGATTCACTATTAAAAAACGGCATTATTTTTGAGTAGTTTTAAATATCTACGCACACATAGGGACAGACAGCGAGAAACGCTGCTTTTATACTATGTAAAACATAGACCAAGTATTTTGTACTAACATTTTATGGACTTTAGTAAATTATTAAAAGTGGTTAGAATAACCGAAAACCTCGTCGTAAAATTTCAAATTAGACAATCTCTTTGTAGGCTAATTAAGTTTCAAAGGGGCCTTTTAAAAATAAGATTGATGTAAAAGTGCCTTGAGCTCCGGTTTAGGCAAAGGCTCGGGACAGGCCTTATCAACTTGGTCACTGATGCTGAAATCAGAAAAAAGTATTTGCTATCTTATTAAATCCTAATTAGATAAAGTTTTTTTTTCATTTGTCGTATAAAATGGTTGGAAAGTTTTATAGCACGCTAAAAAATTTGATATTTTATTTCATTTTTTACTGCTGCTTGATTTTTCAACAAAAAATTTAAGATTGTTTTTCTGTCTTGTCATTCAGAATTGATGGAATGACTTTGGACAGGTTTCTGCTGTGGTAACTAACTACTTTAAACTTTAACAAAGGAACAAGGTTACACAAAATTATATCAACAATATTAATTTGTGCTAACAGCGTTAAAGTATTATTTGAGTTTGAATTCAAAACTAATTTCGAATTCGGCATATTATTTGTTAATCAAACTATTGTTTGTATTCGTTAAATCTATTACAAAATTATTTGTATCTTAAATAACATATGTAAATATTTACATACATATTGTGTACCTACGTCTACCTCATTTTGAATAAAATCTATTTTTGGATGAGACACTATCACTCATATCGACGACGTTAGTCTATAATTAAATACAACGCCATCTATGTTTGAAACATAACTACTCTGCAACGAAGTTCAAATACACTGGATAAAAATGTAGTTTAAAGATGACTACCCTAGAATTTATATATTTTTTTTAAACTGTTAAAATTTGAATTAGAAAGAATTACAAACTACTTAAAAGTAATATTTTCAAGAATGATAAAAATTAAATTGCGGAAGAAAATTGCACCACTTGATCAACTTCCAGTCATGACAATTTTAAAGGTGATCCATAGATGGCACCACAAGAATGCAAAAACAGCTAAATTGTCACGCCCAAATATAACAAATCGCTAAGTGATTGCACGATATTGTGAAATAGAAAGTTATTTTCTAGTGTTCCCGTAGTTTTTCCAATTCATCATGTATGAATAATAACTTTATTTTCGTCTTTTTCTTTCTGCAATAATATTGCAACTAGAATATGACATTTTGTTATTTTCAAGTAGTTTTCTATTGTGGCATCAATTACAGCTATCTCGCTCGCGACTCCGTGTTAATCACATATGAGTGAAAGAGATACAGAAAAATTTGTTGCGTTTGAAGTAGACCAGACTTTCGTATCAGCTGACAACCAAAGCAAAACAGTCGGTGCGCGACCATCTTGTCAAAACTGGAGTCTGTGACAACAAATAAATATTTTAAAATGTCCTAAATCGTTTGTAATGACTGAACATTATATTCGTATCTAGTAAAGTATTGTTGGTAGTTTGTTCTAGTGTCGTTTTAAACGAGCGTACTATACATTTTACTCAATAATTCGGGTTTGTGTTGCGTCAAATGACGTCATGTATGTGATTATACACGTATCACTGGCGAGTTCGTGAGTATTTTCTTTTATTCCTTTACTAATATTACTAATTTTATGCTTGTTCAGTTGCGTTTTTCGTAATGTGGTTCCTAGTTTCATTCATTATGAGGCAAGAAACCACGTACGAAGCTCGGCGAGTTCCCGTGCCGTCGTTGAAGTTGGCAGTTTACGATGCCCTTGAAAATTATGCAGCAAAAAACATAGTCGCTAGGCCGATGTAATGATTAAGGAAGTATCATCACTTTCTATAGTTTACATCCATTGATGGCATCCAAGGCTGCCGTTGAAAATTCCATTAATCATTCCGCTTAGCAACCACAAGTGACTTTTACGTACTTAACTAAAAATGGAACGCTCTCGAGTCATAGAAAGTATTGTGTATAAAACATCCAACAGTGTAGTATACAAATCTGTTTGCATTGAAAATGGCTGTGACAGGTACGTGGTGTGTTCGCCTATATTATATTTTTGGTATAGTTCAACACATGCCGACTTTCGTGCGTCGCTATCCACATGCAATCGCTCTCGGCACAGTTGCATAAAAATTAATTACGATACGAACCTTGTTGTTTTTTAATTATCAGTTTCTTTACTGTATAAGATATCAATACATAAAGTCGACGTAATTGTCCATCTCGCGTTGTGGGCGTTGCAATGAGGATGTCTTTAGTGTGCATTTACTTTCAGCCATTAAATGTATTCGTATTAAAGTGAATACACAACAATTTGCGTCTATATAACCTAATTATTTCTTTGTTTAAAGTTTTAAAAGAATATTCCGACACGAAACCAGTTTCTTACCAATTATTCTAGTTTTATTTTTTAACATTGCCAACGATATCAACTTTGTATTGGGATTAAATGTCATATTTCTATGCACGTACATTATAGCTATATTTTAACTGTTACAACTTATGTTATTAGGTTAATAACTGTCGTTATTTCTTACTAATTACAAACGAATAAACGATTTTGAAAGCTTGTTTTTTATCGATTTGCGTATCGAGTTACGTGTCCTTGCGCTGTCTGTGGAAAAGGTGCATGATAAAACTATCCGAGCTATTGTTTACTTAAGCTTCATATGAGTAATAAATCAATCTGCGGTGATTATTATTATTGATTGTACATTCTTGTCAACAAGTAAGAAAACTAAACGTTCATACTTAAGTTATAATGTAAGTTCCAACGTTATTTACTTTTCGTTTTATAGGCGATCTGACAATCCATAGTGTTATGGGTCTATTATTACTCATTTCCACTGTAACGAAATTCACAGTGGAAACTAGTGTTAAATCTAATTCGTTCTTGGTAGGATTTATCGTGAAATGACGTGTACATGAAGGAAAAACTAAGCCGATATTTGTCAATACAGTTACATAGCGTAATATCCTACGAATATTTAATTGCGAATGTTTGGATGTTTGTTACTATGTATGTCCAAAACTGCTGAAAGATTTCTGTAGAAAGAACGGAAGTAGGACAGACATCTCCCCGTCCTTATTTTACTCTAGTAGGGTCGGCATTTTGCGTCCTCCAGGTTGATCCATCTTCCGACATCTCAGTCACTCCCTTCTTGATCATGTCACCTTTCACGCAATCCATCTCTTTGTGCACCCACATCTACCGGTGCACCTCACTCATAAATAAAGTTATCATCGAAATAGCTTATTATAAAAAGTGGGACTGATGCATCTCAGGTAACCCTGGTGCTGTGACGTCACAAATACGTCAGCGTAATGAGACCCTGGCAGTGAAGTTTACGTCGAGGTGACTCGAGCACGAGGATAATTTGTAGACGATGCAATGACGCGTTCGAAATCGCATACTTAGAACAAAATTACCGTAAAACGTACAAGACAATTCCATCTCTCTTTTTCAAAGGGAAATGAAAGAGTTGATATACGACGAGAGATCTTTGAATTACAAGATAAAAAAGAATTAGCTATCGGCGTACCAGTGGAAAAGACTGCACACAAGAGACGAATTGATAACCTCGTTTATGGAAGTCGGTTAGAAACAAACTAACAACGTAAAATACTGTAGAAAGTATAATAAAAATTAAATACTAGAGAAACATTTTTTCTTATGATTCTTAATATCAGCGCTTGACCACGATTACCCATAGTTAAATGGTAACATGGTCAAAGGATGGTACACGCTAATTTAATAAGTATCCATTCACCCTTCTCTTGAAGGTACCCACGTTGTAATTGGTTGGGAACACTGACGCCGGCAGCTTATTCCATACTTTTGCTGTGCGCACGAGAAAAGACGTCTCAAATCGTTTCGTACGAATCCGTGGCACGTCAACAAACATAATACACTTCAATATATTGAACTTTACACTTATTGCTAAGAAATCTGGGAAAATACAATTTGCGCATAACTCCCCGAACCACAATATAGCTGTGGCTTTATAACTTGATGGTTTAATAAACAATAACCTTTAAAAACCTAGTATAAAATGGCATACGATAAATGTCATAAAAATATTAATTAAATCTATCCACCGGTTTCGATATGAATAGTTGCTTTTAGCCAAGTAAATAACTCCTTTAGGTTTTTCATTTTTATCTGCTTAAGTAGAATTTATCTCTTGTAACTCTAAGGCCCAATTTTAGTCCCCTTACCGTTCCACCCTTTTCTTATAATGAAAGGATTGGATGGGAAAGTGAATTTGACGGTGGAGGAGACACATAGGAAGAGGAAATATTCTCTTTATGTGCGTCTCCTCCGTCGGTTTAGGATAGGCAACGCATCTGCAATTGTGGATGTCTATGGGCAGCGGTCGGTTCGCTATTTCTGCGGATTTAGATTGCCGCTTGCCCGTTTACCACCTTATTGCATAAAAAAAACGTACTTCTTACAAATATCAATGCGAAAGTTTAGATGGATGGATGGTTTGTAGCCTAAACTGCTGAACGGATCTCGATTAAATTTATCACATAGTCTGGAAGCACACATAGGCTACTTACCAAGAATTTCGCGCCGACGGAGTCGCGAGCGAAAACTAGTCAGAAATGGTAGAAAAATGTGAACCACAAACTCTCTAAAAGCAGCCAATAACTTTACATTTCTTTACAAATAAGTTTTTTTTTGAAACTTTATCCAACTTAATATTGAAGAGAACTTTAATATTGATATTGGTTTGGCTTCAAATTTCATAACTTCATTCGTAAATGTCGCTGTGCCAAATCTTATTGACCGATCACTAAAGGAAATTGAAAAGCCTTACACAAGCAATATGGTATAAAAAATCAATGTAATCTTTTTAAATATAAGTACTGAAGTTCTATAGGGTTGCCAGTATGTATGAAAAAATCTGATATAAATGCTAAAGATTGGCCGAATGTTGATGACCTTTGGAACACAGACAGAACACAGTATCGAGTGTGGAGCCGACTCAGTTTTTTTTTTAATTCCACACGACCAGTAGCAAAGGCTAGTTGTAGCATACTGCCTGGTTTATTTTACATTAAGTAGACAAACAGCGCCAGTGGCATACAACTGGCATAATGTAAATGGCGACAGTGAACCCATACTTTATATACCAGTCGAGCTACTGTCCTGTACTACCCAGATGTAATCCAGCCATAACTGATAATTCCTGGTTAGTAACTAAACGAATGTAACTGTATCTATAATGTCGCAATTAAAATTCTATCATTACTATTCAATATTGAGTACATTAGGTAATCGATGTTACATAGTCATAGCGGCATTTGAATGATACGATCACGTACTCACAGTAGACAAGCTTGTTAGGGTTGCCATACTTCACGCATTTTAGGATTGCTATAAGTTTACACGGCCCTTGTCGATGTTACCATTATAAAAAGTAATTATTTTAACAATTATTAATTAAACTAATCTTTAAAAAATTGTTATGTGTGAATTACATTTTTTAGTAAAGGAATATTTTCCATATCTATCAACTAATTAAAAACACACAGAGAGGATAGTTTAGTTTCACTTAGTTCATATTCAATTTTTAAGTACTTATTTTCACACACATGTAGTTGTTGACAATACCCACGACACACGATAACCCTGCTATCCCTTTAGTGCTAAAAATAACCTTTTCGCGGTAAACAGTTCGTTCGTAAACAAAATACGGGCGTGAGCGGAGTGAAATTAGCATGAATGCTGTATTTCACAATATAGGTACAGACCAGATTTTCGCAAAGTCGGCGATAACGTTTTGCGGTCACCGGAGGCACAAAAAAAAATGGGGGTCGCTAAAAAAATGTTTTTCAAAATTAACGGTAGACAAAATAACCTCACTAGCGTCCCATGATAACGTTAAAACTGTGGCAAGATTCATGTGGTACCTTACCATCATGGTATACCTAAGTACCCGTGTAAACCATATTTTCTGGCAGAAGTAACCGTCGTCCTCGCCCAGTTAGGGCAGGGCAAGGTCTGGCGACCGCCCAGGGCGCTGGATTAAAGTGGCGCCAGGCATGGATAAAAGGGAGTGCCCCAGTTATCGCGTCCAGACACTGGTAGCACTAAATGCACTGGTCTTACAGTTTTACAAAGCCGGATGAGTGTAGCACTATATTTTATTCCTACATCCTACATGCTATGTCCATACACGATAACATTGTTTACATGTCAACATGTCATAATTTTAGTCAGCGGTATAACGCTAATTATAGCGCGGGACGTCGACGCCATTTAAAAAAAAAACAAGCAAAAGCACTAGCGTTGTGGATGCTAGATATGGCTTAACTGTTCAAAATAGATAACGAATGTCTACATCTAGAGAGTTAATGCTTTCCTTTCTATCACGAATATGCTAATACTAGAATTATCAAGCAGTTTTTTTCTATACTCACAAAAAAAAATCTAAAAAAGATGTTCAAAGATTATAATCAAACATGACAAATGTCTACTCTTTGTTAATTTCCAATGTACAAAATATGTCGCCTCCACTTATCTTTTAAAAAAAGATAGGTTAAACCTCTGTTTTGTAAACATTGCATTTAAGAAAGGATAAACTAAATGCTTTTAATTTTGATGGGGACAAATGACAAACATTATCTGACGAATAAAAAAAGAATTGTGGAAATCGGTCAACCAGGAGCGGAATTATAAGTAACAAAAATTATACAAAGAAACGTACAGACGAATTTAGAACCTATTGGAGACAGTTAAAAAGTTGAAAGTCGCAATATGCCTATTCAGGTAAAAGGTTAGGGTAAATCGAAACACGCAAACAAAATAAGAAATACGTCTGTGTTTCCTTTGATGAAAATCTCACTCGTCGCCAATATTCCAATTTTGCTCGATTTTGCTCGACAAAAGAATGTCGTTTGTTAAAACTAATAACGAAATTAAATGTGAAGCTTCTCGTGTTTACATTTTGTTTCCGTCGGTTTTCATTGACGAAATACTTGTAAAAACATAATGTCAGACCTCATAGTCTTAAGAAAAACATAGACACAACGTATGCTTCAACTATCTCATCTTCAAAGTCCAAATCTGTTCAATCTGAATAAACGCGGCCTTTTATAGACATTTTTTAATAATTGAATTCGTCTCGTGGAATGTGATTTTTTCTCGATTTTACAAATAGACACTGCAATTTTCTTAACTCGATAGATATAGGCTCATACACAGTTTAGAACAAGCCAACTTTCTCCTTCCACTAACATATTACTAACACAATATACCATACTACATATATTTATATTAAAATTATCAATAAATAATTCATTCAATTCGGCATAGATACTGTGCTTAGCGTATAGGAAGTAAAATCGATATAAACTGCGCTTGCAATGCTCACCGCATCACATCAATTGTAGATATAAATATCGGGTAATACATCTTCAGCTATAAATGGACCGTTATATTTATAAACGACTAGCTAGTGCTCGCGACTTCGTCCCCGTGACATTAAAAAAAATATAGCCTATGTGACTCACTGATGTAGCTTTTTAATGATGAAAGAATTTTTGAAATCGACCCAGTAGTTTTTGAATTATTTTGATTCATACAAAAAATACAAATATTTCCTCTTTATAATATTAGTATATACAAATAGCATAATAACGGTTTCCACAAGTATATAATTATTATTTTTTTAAATTTTAAAATGTTGGATTTGAATGACTTTAAAATATTCATGAATGAAAACAAATGACGACTCTTCCTTTCAAATCATACGAAACAAATCTACTACTCAATATGGTTGCCACTTGCCACCGTTGGGTTTGATGTCCCCGTATATTTTTTCGTTTCTTGAATGTTGGCAGCCCTACTTAACTTTATGAAAAATGTACATCGATTTCCATGTTGACTGGAGAGATTATATTGAAAGCTAACAAAGCAGTGTTCTTTTTGGTGTCGCCATCTGACCTGTATTTAGGTCGCGGCATTTTCGAATCTAAATGAATGTTTACTCAAATATTATCAATAACTTTTTAAGTATTGAATGTCGATTACAAAAACAATGTCGCACTAGAAACGGCTTAAGCCAAAACTGTATTTCGGCAAAGAAGGAAAAGTGTGTTGCTATGACTTGAAGTATGCTTATATTTTAATTTTAACATAATAGAAAATATTATAACTAAATTGAACATTATTGCTAATTATTTATAGCACATTATCGCTTGAATATTATTTTTAAATATATTAATACCTTTATTATTAATGTTACACGAATGTACAACTTAAAATAAACTTTATGAGACTAAAAATAAAGTTGATATTACTTTACCAAATAGTTTAGTGAGGAATGCTAGAAAACATCCGTCGTATCGCTATCTCAGAGGAAACTGGTTGCTCGCCGGCTATCGAAAACGCGATTGTTAAACTTTTTAATTATTCATTCGCCCCGTGCATTGTGGTCGTTGATAAACGGTTTTTTTTTATTAAATAAATATTTTGTTTTTTATGAATAGCCACTGGTAGACTTCTCGTTTTCATGGCCAGTATTGAACGGCTGTCAAAGAATTATTAATACTGGCAACATTATATTTTTAATCTATGAAGATCTTAGGATTGAGAATACGTTTGGATTTTGTATTTTTTAAAGAATTTAGAATACAGTAAGAATATGTGATAGCTCAAATACAAAATGAGATTACAAAAGCTATGCTTTAAATAATATCTATTTAAATAATAAGTATAATACAATATGTATAATGGCTGTGACCTTCTCAAGCCGTTTCTTGTTTTCGCACAGTGGTCGGTCGATGCAAACGCACGTGTTTTCATATTTCACCTTGACCTTGCCAATCAGAAAATTGACGCTAGCAACACCGATCCGCCGACCAAACAACCTGTTGACAATATTGTGTACAAAAACACATATAGTTTGTACATGTACAAATAATTTTTAACATGAAAACATTAAGTAACAGCACAGTGTTCATATAATGAAGATTTTTAGATGTAAAATAAGTTGTCATTTATTTGTAATATTATATGTTTTTTATTTCCACTAACGGTATAAAAAAAGAATCGCGCAACTTGCAGGCAAGTGGAAATAGGCATTAAGTTGTCAATTCAACACCCATTCAAAATCATAGCTTTTATTTTACAGTAAGTTGAATTAAGCTACAAATTCATCAGTTAAAATATTTTAGTTGATGTTTCGGGCTAACTACGGCCGTAGTAACGAGTTATTTATTTGCATATTATTGACCTCAACACGAAAGCAGATGATGTCTCCATTTTTAAAAAGTAATATCACAACGTGCCAAGAACATCGTAACTTTTGGCACCCGCAAAAAGGGAAAATATCAAAGGAGATTGCAGTAAAAATAAGTGCTTTTAAAACAAGAATTGTCTTTTAATAGGGCAAGGTGTTCTGTACCTTATGGTCTTCGACCTTGACCCTAAATACCGAAGTGTGCCGAGGCTGTCGCCGGGCACGGGGCATTGGCCCGCGAAAGTGAAAACGGATAGCGGGATCAAGCACTGGCCGCATACAGGTTGGCCACGGTCGGTACTT
The DNA here is from genome assembly GCA_003118335.3 of Papilio memnon. NCBI lineage: Eukaryota > Metazoa > Arthropoda > Insecta > Lepidoptera > Papilionidae > Papilio > Papilio memnon. The sequence goes on along the minus strand of LD688931.1, from coordinate 5,366,830 downwards.
TCCTGTCTACTTATCGCATAAAAAAAATTTAGTCGCGAATTGGTGTGACGTGTCCATGGATTCTTTTTTTATACAAAACATATTAAATCTGAACTCATGCTAACTAACTTTTCTTTCTATTAGTGCTTTTACTACTAGGATTTTGACCGTGACTTACTGCGCAGAATAAAAAAAATATAGCCTATGTCTCTCAGGGATAATGTAGCCTTCTAATAATAAAACAATTTTTAAAATCAATCTAGTAGTTTATGAGTTATTTCGTTACATACAAAAACACACAATATTTCCACTATATAGTATTAGTATAGATATATGGCTGGTGTGGGTGGCAGATGCTTAGTGAACCGTTAACATCACAAAAATTACGAGTTATCCGCCATGTTGAAGACGGTAAATAGTTAAAGGTGGCGACAGAAAGAGGATAAACAATTTGAACATAGTCATACAAAATGCAATTTTATTTATAAATACATCTCTTTTAATTGATAACAATGATGTACGGACAAAGAAAAATCATAAAGACCAACATGTTATAACACGTTATCAGTGAGCTGATATTTCTTGTGCAGTTCAATTTCGTCACGTGATAACAGCTGATAAGCGCGGGGTCGGTAACACTGCATTGTTTGGGATAAATGCGGAACGCGTCTGCCCGTGACGATTTCAAGGTCACACAGCGAGTATACAGAGCAGAACAAACAATTGAACTACTAAATTAGTCTGTGACGTCATTAACTGACTTCAGTTTGTCGGTCTTATCACCAACCTGCCCTTGTCCCTACGGAGTGTCGGCATATGTACTATTCCATACATCTATCAGCCGTCATATCTGAATTGACTCCCTTTTTAATCCCATCCTCTTTCACACAATCCATTCAAACTTTCTTCGGTCTTCTACCTTTGAAGCTATCCACATTCAATCTTAATACTTTCTTGTTTATGTGATTGTCATCTCGCCGCATATTTGTCGATACCACATTTTGCTTTTCAATTTCTCCACCACTGTATATATTATCGCTAAACTCAAAAACTACTCGGATTTTCTTAAGATTTTCATCAATAGATGGAGCGGTCTTTAAGAATTTTGGTACATTATTCAGAAGGGGTTTGTTTTAATAGGGCTGATAATAAAGGAATAAAATAGTACATAGTTACAATATTATTTTCGCTCTGTTCAACTGTTTGCGCAACCTTAAGCAAATTGTTACGCGGCGTACACACCTCCGATCGGCGACAATGTGATCTCATCGAATTGTAAACATTTAGCGAAAGAACATTTGTTATTATTTTCTGTAAACAACGAAAGCATTGTTAGAGTTTTATATGGCCTTGGACTATCTTAACATTTGAACAGTAGTAAATTAGTAATTAATCTTAAAATTAGGAACTATGACTGGATGAAGTCAAGCCTTAACTGACGTTACTGAGCAGATGAGGGAGGGATGCGGTCTTATTAATGAGAGAGGGAGTCATTGACAAACTTATGCACGCCTAATACAAGAGATGAATGACAAATCAAATGACTTCGAAATCATTCAAGCTGTTAAGACTAGAATAGGTGGGAACTGTAATTAAAAGAGGGGCAGCAATAAATATGATTACCACCACGATGAATTAAAAAGGCGTCAGTGACTCAGTGGTTTAACCACTTGACTTGTAATCTACAGGTGTTGTGTTCGAATCCCGACATGTATTTATGTGGTTTTCGAATTTTCATATGTACATAATTTACCCGCCATATCGGCGAAGAAATTCAAAGATATGTGTGAAGTCAACCAACACGCAGTGGGCCGGCGTGGTTGACTAAGGCCTAGTCACCCTAACTTAGTGTAGGCTCCGAGCCCCTCGGTGGAGACGTATAGTGAGCTAGTGATGATTATGGTGAATTAAAAAACAAATTTTTAGTAAACCAGACTCAAATATCAAGATTACATAATATTAGTTGGCAAAATTGAAAAGGACTTATTAGCACTTGTATGTCATTTTACATTATGTAGTCTCTTCTAAATTACATAACCTAAAACATAAATTAGCTGCCATAGACAAAGTAACATTCGATTAACGACATCACTGATTGAAAAGTTAAAGCATTTTGATATATTTTGTCGATTATACTTATATCGATAATCGAAAGTTACTTTACTTTGTCTATGTCTCTTATTTACAATTTTGTATTCAGAACGTTTTTTTTTTAAATGAAATGTAAATGTGAGAGACGTCTATCATTGGGGGATTCACCTGAAATATTGATTAGTTTAATGTTACGGTTATTTCCCGACATTAACTCACTATTGCATCATATCTGTAGTGTTAGTGGATATAAACCGTAAAATTACTATTCATAATTTTCTTTTTACTCGACTTTGTATGTTCGTTTCAACGAAGATTTTAACTTTGAACAAACTATATTTTTAATATTTTATACACACTGCAAAGACCACATGTTTAAAAAAATGAACGATGACAAATCGAAACTTTATACTTCGTGCTAATATTATAAATGCGAAAGTTTGGATGGATGATAAAATAGTCCGGAAGACCACAAAGGCTACTTACTAAGTTTTTTTTTTAATTCCACGCTCATAAAATCGCGGGCTTCTAATAATACTTTATGCCTGTAAAACTAGTATTATACAATTTTAAATTGAACTAACTTCCTAATATTAAAATAGTGTTAGATATTGGCCATGTCGATAATATCGATGTTCAATTACCTGGTACATCACTAGCATACGTGTCATTATGTTATTATAGATATGTTATTGTAATACGAGCTAGTCACGATTGTGACGTCATCGATCGATTCTATCCAATTTGATGAGAACTGTGTTGTAAATATTTACATTTAATTCATTATTTACTGTTTGATGTGATTTTTTTCACATATTTTTAGTTATTAAATATATGTTATTGTTTGAAAAATACTATAGTTTAGTAGCAAAGAATAATTTGGAGTTGGAAATTTGATTTCAAGTATTCGGTTATATTTATATACTTATGGCACAAAAGGCTATGTTTTGTAGCTGAACTTATCGAGGGCTTAGATTATTTTCTAAGTTAACATCTCCATAAATTAGTAAAGAATATATGGGTACTTTGGATAATGGACAATTCACCGCATTGCACCAAGCTTATTAGGTTACAAAATTTGGTCGCTTCAAAGTAGTTTCCATACGTTTTGAGGTTGGGTTTAAAAAACAAGCTTAATTCGTATTAATTGTGATAAATATGTTTGTCTCTCTCTCGCTCAGATAACGCACAATGCACGAGCAGGAGGGCGAAGGGGAGCCGGCGCACCACGCGCGGCGGCCCATGAACGCCTTCCTCATCTTCTGCAAGCGGCACCGCAGCGTCGTGCGGGACCGCTACCCGAACTTGGAGAACAGGTACACGACATGCTATTATTCGCTATGTCTCGATTTCTCTCTAACTTCTCCTTAGCGCTCATTAACAACTCTCGTGTGTGTCTAGCTAATTTTACAAATTGTAAAATGACATGTACTCTTGCTTACAGATTTTTTAATTATAAAAGAAACTTATAATCGCTGGCTCACATCTTGTCACTTGGGACTTTATTAACTTTGTGAAAATACGAGAAAGTATTTATTAAGTGTAATTTATTATTCCTATTGCAGATCCATAACGAAAATCCTAGGCGAATGGTGGGCTAATTTGGACAAAGAAGAGAAATCTTGCTACACGAGTCTTGCTAAACAGGTAATTAATTTTGCATATTTTTGGTGATTAACTTATGTAACACGTCTGTTTAACGTCGACTTTCCGTTTGCAGTATAAAGACGCATTCTTCAGCGCCAACCCTGACTTCAAGTGGTACAAGTTGCCCGCGCCCCCGCTCCGCACGCTCTCCTCGCGGCCGCGCGACGCCGACAAGACTGCCGAGTCTCTCCCCGACTGCCACGACCACGACCTCGAGAAGACCAACAACAACTCCACTAGAGTAGATCTAAACAAGAAGCCTGCCGACGATGCCTTAGACAACGACACAAAGCCGCTGTCGATGTTCACTCCCGGCAAGCTCGCGGACGAGGCCCAGATGGGGGGCCTCAGCAGCCTCCTGGCCACTAAGACTGAAATCCAAACCCCCAACCCCTATTACTCACCCCCCTCGTTTAAGTTTAGCGCGATCTCAGCACCAATGGAAGACCGATCTCAACACTCACTGCAGCGGGTCAATATTAAATGCAATAGGGACGACGAACTGCAAGACGCCCTCTCCGAAACCACGAGGATATTCGAAGAGGATTTCGATGAGAAGGGACGAATATATCAGTACGACGTTCCCGACGATCAATTCACCAACCAGGACGTCATCAATCAAATCGTCGATAAGAGGTACTCCACCGAGGAAGCTTATCAAAGGAACGGGTCGGACGACGAAAAATCGAAATCTGGTAGGACTTGCAAAGGCAAGCGATACCAGGAATTCATGGCCGTCGGGGGACTGATAGTGAATAAGCGACCGAGGCGAGACTTCGCCGACAAAATGCCAGACGGAAGCTACAGCGCGTCCTGCAGTTGGGAGCCTGGCAACTCCGAGTCCTATGTCGATGATTTGAAACCGAACTACGTGAACGAGGTGGTCATAAAAGACGAAGTTAAACCCGAACCCGCCGACATCGTTGATCCGGACAACAACTCGAGCAAAACGTTCAAAGCTGCCGACTTCGACTTGGACGCCAAGATAAGAGCGTTGCCATCCCTCAGCTTAGAGAAGTTCCTCCAGAAGAAGCGCGAGAACAAACGCAAAAAGAAAACTATCAATTTGAAGCCGAAGGCGCTCGAAACGTCGCAGATTATAAACTCCGTGCCGCGGCCGCCGTACGACGAGCGGCGGGAGATGGCGGAGAGATGGCGGGACCATGTTATCGGCAGTCAGAAGCGCAAGCCGCGGAAGATCAGCATTACACGGCTGGAGGTGAACAGCATGGTGTCGTGCGACACGACCGGCGCCGCCGAGACCAGCCCCGAGATGAAGTTGGCGACGGAGGCGCCGTGCGGCGTGATGGCGGCCATGGAGGCGTGCGGGCAGGCGCACCACAGCGCTGGCTTACTGGCGCTGGCCACGCTGGCCGAGGTGGCCGCCAACACCTCTAAGATAGAGGAGCCGGCCCCCGCCCGCACGGCCGCAGACCGCGCTTCCGAGGTATGAAATACCGACACTTAGCCTTAACCGATATTCCAAAAATTATTTACTCGATAATCAGATAATATTTATATATAGATCTACATTTTACATGGTACGCATAAAGAAATAATATTATTGTACACGTTTTAATTGTAGTTTTTATAAATTAGAGATAGACTTTATTTATAGAGAGATAGAGAAGATTTATGTATACCTGGATTGAGTTCGTGTAGGTCGCGATGTTCCGCTTTATAGGAATAAAAACTAAGGGTGATAGATATATAAATAAAGTAATATAAATTATCAAAACAATAAAAGAAGCATAATCTATTTTGCATGTAAAAACATTATCAGATTTTTAAAATACGGCGTGTTCTGTGTTGGTCAATTATGTGTCGGTTGCTGGAACACGCCGTATTTGATTTATATATAAACATATATACATAACGATGTTATATTAAAAATAAAATGCCAAAAATAAGTCATTGTAAAATCATAAACCTCATTATGTGTAACTTAGGTTATTGAAATCGCCTTAACACTAAATAATGTCGCAACTGAGACACCACGCGCAGACTGCGTCGCATTTGTAACGTGACTTTTTGTTTTTATTGTAGTGTTGCATGTTTGCAGACATATTGTATAACATTTACTTAAGGCACTTGTACAGATTTGTGTTTTTATCACAATATGTGTTAAAAATTAGTGATAAATATAACAACGTTAATGAATTAACGTACATAAATTGTTACTGATATTATTTGTTTAAGAGAAATAACCTTTTAAAAGGTTCGCGTTAGTTGCAAATTTCCAAATTATCAGTCCATTTTGTGGGTCAAACTTACAATCCTTACCTTGTGATAAATATTTATGCTAGTGAAAAAATTATAATTTTACATAGACGAAATGACACAAACAAATGATGTTTAAAAACTTTGAATAAAACTGGCAACCCTGTTTAATTATCTATGTGTGACATTTCGCTTATGTATAGATTAACCCCAGGATTTACCTATCTCTTTTATACAATCTTCACATGAAATATCATCACTCGACTTTGTCAAAAAAAATCTAAAAAAGAAAAAAAAACTTATTTTTTCGTTCGTCCAGTACGTAAAACCTGTCCCAATTAGGTACCTGAAAATTATCGAAAAATTTTCATGATTTTTTAAAGAAAATCATTACATCGTTTTTATTTATAAGCTATTTTAATGTTCACCAAGACCGTTTATCATTTAGTTAGTAGTTCGTCCCAGAACAGTGTTTCTCAAATATTTTTTTCTATGTTGTTTATTTTTGTGATGGATTTTTTAAGGGCCTCTGTGATCACTGTTATTTTTCCTATGTTTAAATTATACAGAAGGTGGATGGTGCGATGCTTACGTTGCTGGTCTAGTCTAGAATAGTATTTTAATGAAATATAATCAAGTACTAAATTGGAAGTGCACTTATATTATTTAAAGTAACAAACAATGACACAAGCCATAATGTGACATGCTCATCCAAAGACCAAATGTATTTATAGAGAAGCTAGGCAGTAGAATAATAGTATGTACCTAATATATAAGTGATATATAATTAGTATATTATAATGAATATATTTTAATAACCTCTAAACGTTATGGCAACACTTTGTCAGATTTCTGTAGTTTTTTTTTGTGTTGCAATTAATTTATTTTCAAATTTAAAATTATTCGTTTTTATCTTAAATTTTATAAATTGTTACGTTTGAAAATTAAGCTTTTTAGAACTTTCCTATATTTTATGAGCTTTTGGAGGTTTCTTTCTTATAAAACTCATGTTTTTAAAATCTGAATAACTTTGATGACAATTTTCATCACATATTGAGCCTTATCTTATTCGAAACTAGTGTTAAGGTTACAATAAACAAGGGGCCAGTATGTGCAACAGGATGGGTTAGATTGAAACGTTTTTGATACAAAAAGGGGGCGTATTGCCAAATAATTATGGATATTGATAAGAAAGTGAAGCTGTATAAACTATTTAAAGGCGATATAAAAATGGTGCTGGAAGATCTGTTTTATTATAAAAGATAACCGTCGCACAAGTTTCCTATTTAAGCCACGGATCGTGTGGTAACCGATTTTATTAGTGTTATATGTATATTTTTGTTACTGTACTATATGTTTTAACGAATCACCTCGTATATTATTGAAAATACAACGGTTGCGATATTTTAATTTAATCAAGGATATACAAGCAATATCAAAGTTACAGTTTTTGTTTCTCCGTTTTGTTTACGTTAAGGAGATATTTTTAAATCTTGTTGCCATTTGTAATTTATAAAGTAAACAGCCGTGTAAAAAGTGTTGTTTGCAGTAATTTGTGGCAAAGTATTTTATTGGCTATTTCATCATTAACTTTGATATTGTTTGTTAAATATAAAATTATGGGACGGTTATTGGTTTGAGAAACACTGGTCTAAGTAAATCGTTAATTAGGGCATAATAAGTCAACACCCAAAGTGTTTTGTTGGCTCCAAAGTGTTTTGTTGAATGTTTTGTTAAAGGCGAGTGTGGTTCAATCTATATCTTTTATTGTAGTAATAAAGTTTATTCATATTAACATTCCTGTTGTTTTCATTTATATGGGTTTTTATTTACTTGCATCATAACGATTGCAACTATATAAGAGGTTAACGACCGGTGATGTATTATTACAAATTCATTGCAATTTGTTCTAGGAAAGTGCATTTTTTTTTAAAGCTGATAAGGGCACCTTTTCTAGTTTTATAGATATTCATGAGCAGAGATGACCACTTATAATGTTATATGATTCTGTATCACGAGATCCTGTTTGAAGATTTCCTTTTGAGAAAAAGGTCATTTCGCAGTTTAAATATACTATACTGGTAACATTTTTTCCAGAAAAAAGATTTTAAAAATTACAATGTCAATTTGACTTTGACGTATAGGTCAAATCAAACCTGTGAATTGTTCGTTACAAAATTTCTTGTTATTGGATTTTAATAACAAAGAATTTTATTTTCTGGATAAAGAAAAATCATATTTTTATTATTTCAAACGTTGAGTTTATTTGTTTCAAATCTGGATGATAAAACAATGATTGCGGCTTCAGAACCTTTGGTAAGTTATGTTGAAGATTAGTAATTTTTGGATTTTCTTTTAATGATTTAACGTGTTAAATGTAATGCAATGTTTTACACGTATTGCTTGCAATATGCAATGTATTTTAAGCAATTTATGAGATAGACAATTCATCACAGAATTTCAAAATATGCAATATAAAAACAAATTTAATTTTACCGGCGTTTCAACTTTGTATTAAAAACATACAGAATTTTCCATTCTTACTGTCAGATAATTAACTTTCTTGAACTTTCATTTGTTTTATAAAATAAGGTGGCAAATGCATTGATATCCGTGAATTCAGATGTGATTCCTGATTTTTAATCTACGGATATTATAATAAAATATTGTTTAAAGAGGATATTGCCCCTTCCTATGCGCCCTTTCCGTATAGTTTAATATTAGTAACAATATTTTTTCTTTAATCAATGAACCATGACATACAAATATAAAGAAATCTTAACTATAAAATTCTTGTAGGAGTTTGTGCCTCATGGCAGGACAGTACTTGCAAAGCATCCCGGTCAGATCTATGGCAAAGGTCTTAATAACTCTACATCGGAGAACTCTCTAATGTATAAACTGGCTAACTTTGCCATAAAGGATGAGAGTTTGTTAGAAAGCAAGGACTCTGAGGAGGAGTGGTGGTGTATCAGAGAGGTTTATTATAGAGAAACTGGTGGTAAGTGTTAAAAGTAAGGAATTAGTAAATTGTGTTTTTTAATTGTCCAACCTAGCTATTATAAAAATGTGCGCTGCTGAGACCCAGGTTAGGTCTAGAAAAGCTACCCCAGGTACCTCAGTTCGACAGTACCTATTTTCGTTGACCTATTGACTAGGGAGTTTGTATTGACAGTGATCATCTATATATCTATATAAAGAGGAAATATTTGTATTTTTGTATGTATTGAAACTCAAAAACTACTCGGCCAATTCAAAAAATTCTATCACCATTAAAAAGTTATGTTATCAGTGAGTAATATAATCCAAATTTTTGTAATTTCATGCAGACGAAGTTGCAAGCAAATATTAAAATACCGTAGGCTTCAAAGGATAAATCAAACATCTAATATGAAAGACTCAGTATTGATTATAGTCAACATTTAACAATATAACTTTCAGATGTTGATGAGGATGAAACACAGCAATCCACCAAAGAAAAATACGAGGACTCTTTCAGACCTCCGAGTAGAATTAAATCAGAATTTAACATATCAATTAAATCGGAGTTACTCAGCGGTCTGAAGAGAACTGAAGGTGAAGCTGGTACTTCACAAGGGGGCAGTGCAAACAGCTCTAGTAATATGTCTAAGAAATTCAATCTAAATTCATCTCAAAATAAACAACCAATGACAAAACCTTTAAATCCAAAGACTGACTGTTGTTATGAAGAAGAACTTTATGTTAAAGGTTGTACTGCGGTTTGGTCTAAAGGTAAGAAAAATAGCAAATATGTTATTAGATTATATTAGATCTATACAAATAGGTTTGATCCTTGACATGTACAGTCATGGAAATCTGCGGTGGGTACAAAAAAACTGCCTTGTTCCTTGTAAAAATAAACAAAATACACCACTACTTACATATAAACAATAATGTAGCAATCTTAAATTTTATTATAGAATTCATATGTACCTTACCTAACTTTCTTACAGTGGTGAAAGCACTGATATGATACCTGTACTTATTGAAATCTTACTAATATTATAAATGCGAAAATTTATATGGATGGATGGATGTTTGTTAGAGTTTGTAGCCTCAGTGGCTGAACGGATCTCGATGAAATTAGGCATGGATGTAGTAGATAGTCTGGAAGAATACATAGGGTACTTGCTTTTGTTTTTTTAATTCCGCGCGGACGGAGTCGCGGGCGAAAGCTATTTAATATATATGTGTAATACAACCATGGTTGACTATGATCTACTCACCCTATGATGTTATTTGAGTAGCTTTTTTTACATGTCAATGCAGTACATAAAATATTTTTGTGTTTAATTTTCTATTACTTTTCAGGCTTAATATCAACTCCTGGCACTAAGTTATCTGGCCCTGAACAGAGAGAAACCATAGCTTGTTACACTATAGAGAACCCAATCAAACATGCAGCATTTTGCAACTTTCATATCGGAATTAACAACACAATGCTACTGGATGCATTAAATTCTCAAATAGGTGATGTAAAGAAAAATATAAAAATAGAAGATACGACAGAACACATAGAAACTAATATTATGCCATCAATCCTACTAATGGATAGTAAATGTATGAGAGTTTATGCTGTAGATGGTCGAGAATACATGGCAAGTATACCATTCCAAGTTAAGAAAGTATGGCCAACGAAATACGGTGTTCTCTTAGAAAAGGAACCATTACCTCAACTACACAGTTCAATGCTTCCAACATCATTTTTAAAACTCAATGAATCGTGTAACAGTTCTTTATATAAATCAAAAACAACGCCTTTTAATATGAGTGCGAAATTACGAGCCGAATCCTTAGTCGGCGGCTATGACCAGGAATACCCATTACCCACGTGTTTTTCACTATCGCATCCGTTAGACGAGGTCATACCCATTTTAATCAAGTCACCATCCCAAGGGTTGCAGTATTACAGCGATGGGGATGTCCAAATAATATTTGTGAGTGTCAACCCTAGTATAATTTTACTATACGACTGGAAATTAGGATATCATTCTCTATGGAAGATTCGGAAAGCGACAAGAGATGAGTGTTTGAACATGTGTCCGAATGTCAACTCAACAACGACAGTATTCAGTCAGTCTTGTGACTTTGTTGGCAGCCCTATGCAGAGTATGGCAAAGAATACAACCAGTTGGAATGCTGGGAGTCCATTCCAGTCGAAGAAAGGTTTGAATACACCAAATCGGTCTCATCAGAACAGTCCTATGGCTCATATATTCCATCAACAAGGGTTGTCACCGCATGCTTCTATCGGACAAGCATCCTCGACCTCTATGTTAGCAAACTCAATAAATCAAACACCGCCATCCTTACCTTTGTACCCTGATATATGTTTGGATCATATTTGGACGGACAGTCAAGTTATTCGGAGAGATCAAGTTGAAAGTCCAACTGATATTAAAACTTTTCTACATACAGATCTTGTCGGTCACGATTATCTTTGTTTTCTTGTCAAAGTTGGAGGTGCAAATAAGTTACAAATATTAAGATTGCAGCGATCACATTCTCACGGGCAGCTTCTGAAGAGTAACTTGATTGTGGGTACGGTGTCTTCGGTGTACGCTAAAGATGCTGTAGTACTAAATGACCTGAAGATGATCGCGTTAATTGATGAATCAGGGAACATTATACTGCAGTCGGGGAACAGTGTTGTTGGCAAGGTATCAAATTTATTTTATCCTTAATTTTAAGCAGTTAAAATACATACTAAGACTATAACTGCCGAACACTAAAACTACATTTAAATATGTAACACCATTTTAATTACAAGCCCATGCTTAAATTCCAGATTCGACTTTTAATAGGTGCTTACGAAGCGAAGTCGTAAGGGTTTTCCTTAGTGTCTTGATGAAGTTCTCGCGGTGTGACTGTAATGCATATGTAGGTGCACGTGGGCGGCGTGCTGGCGCGCCTACTGGACTCACCGTACACGAAGCGCGCGCCGCACCCGCTGGCGCTGCACCCGCTGCACTCGCCCTTCCCGCGCCGCAGCAGCCTGCTGCCCAGCCGCAGCGACTGCGCCTTCGACGACTCCGCCCTCCATCTACTCTCCCCCGTGCCGCACTCCTCCGCATCCAGGATTGAACACAAAGAGAGCTTGGGTAAGTAAAATCAAACACTTCAATGACCTTATTATATGTTTACAAAAAATCCGTCTTCCCACACACTGTACCAACCCCTCACCTTTACTACCACCTTACTTTTTACTACCCTATCAGCTTTTACTAACCTCTAACCTTTTACTACCCCCTCTCACCTTTACTACCACCTTACTTTTTACTAACTGCTAACATTTACTTATCCTGTACCTTTTTCTACCCCTTAACCATTTACTAGCCGATTAGGTGTTGCTACCCCTGTGTTAGGTCTGCGCGGGCTGTGCGACGCGGCGGGGCGGCGCGTCACGCTGTGCCTGGAGAACGGCGTGCTGTACCGCATCGCGCTGCCCGCGCTGGCCGCCGCCGCGCTGCCGCCGCGCGCCGCGCTCGCCCTGCGCGCGCTGCTGCCCCGGGACACCGCCATGCAGGTATACGTACTATTATATTATATTGCAGTTACACTTATTTATGCTATATGTGCAAATTGATCACGCGGAAATATCCAATAGGAGGTAGAAGGTATTTTTATTATTTAAATTCTCTTCGACTATCCAACTATTATTACATTGTTCATTTGCGAAAACTAACATGTTTTTGCTTTCCCATTTAATAAAAAAATAAATAGATTTCAAATGTGCCTGTATGAAAAAATGTTGATCAGTGGTAAATGGCTGCTTGCTTTTTATTATTATCCAATCATTTTATTTGTAAGATGAGGCAAGATTACTTAAATGGAATGAGGCAATTTTACTGTAAATGGGACACAGTGAAGTGCTCTGACTGTACAATAAAAACGGTCAATGAATTGCTTTGGATATTTGTAACTGAGGTTGGCAATTAAATAAATGCAAAAAATTCTGGAAAGCAACATTTATACTACTGGTAAATGAAAACAATTTTTAAGTATGTAAACACTGTATAAATAACAATTAATATATTTTGCTAATATTTACTGTAACAAACGTAATTTTTATATAGGTGTTAATAAAATGGTATGGTGTAAGAAACGCTCCGGGCACACAAGACCTAACACCCGAACAGGAATGGTCGATGTTCTCGAAACTTCTATTATCATTAATTGGATACGATGTCGAACGACTCGGACAAATGCGTCAAAGTGACGAGGACGGGACAGAAGTAGCCAGCAAGAAGCAGAGGACGTCCAGTGATGGTACACAGGATGACTGGGATTATCTTCTTAATTCTAGAATGCATAAAGCTATCGGCAGCTCACTGGCTTGCATGCTGAACCTCAGTCCAACTCAACCCGAGTCCAAGCATTGGAAAGGAAAGAAAACCATAGAAAGTGATAAACCAGTGCAGTTTAATACAAGTGCGTTATTATTCCCGTACATGTTACAAGTGTTTTTCGCTTTCCACTTATTATATGAAGATTTGAAATTAAATGTTCTACTATCAAGTAATTTGAAACCTCTGTCCTCGTTTTTATATCAATTGGCGAAAGATTTGAGATTAAACAACTATGTCAATCATTATTGGTTGGATTTCCCTAATGATTACCATTATGAGTATACGGAGGCGGACTCTCAAGTGAGCGATGTGATGTTGAAGAAGCTCTCTCCACCTAATTACTTCTCTCCGGAGCCTCCCGGGATCTTCAGCTATTTGAACTCCGTGTTGAAGAACTGTGATGTAGGATATTATCCTCATTTGCCAGAAGTTAATGATACGTGTCGAGATCTTATAGAGGTAAGTTAATTTTTTTTTTCAAATAAACATCCTCGAATCAATGTGTTTTTTATCATAATCCAATGATTCTTATAAATGCTACAATGAACCGATTTATTTACTATTATATATCTGTACAGTTTTTAAATTACTTCTTTGCTAGCTGGTTACTTGGATACTAGCTTCTGCTCGCGACTTCGTCCGCGTGAAATTAAAAAGAATAAAAAACATAGCCTATGTTAAGTATAAATTATTTTTCTAATTCGTTCGGCCCAGTAGCTTTTACGTGAATCAAATACATTCAAAAATACAATTTTTTCTAATTGTTGTTATTTTATTAAAATAAAAACAATAACGATGTAATATTGAGATATTAGATTTAAATTAGCTAATGTCGGTGTTTGTATAGTGTATAACTTGTAGATATTGTGTACTGTGGGGTGCGGACGCGGCGCGGGCGTGCAGCCGCTGAGCCAGCAGGTGCTCGGCAGCAGCACGCCGCGCCCGCGCCGCGACTCCGGCACCGCGCACGCGCCGCACGCGCAGGCCGCGCTGCTCGCCGCGCAGAGAGGTAGCACACACACATTACATATACACATACCAGTAAAATGACAACAAAACAGCATGAGACGAGATTTGCGCCTAGTTTAAGTGATAAATTGCATATCGTGCTAATTACTTCTATGTTAGCTGTTGGTATCCAAGTTATCGGTCCCTAATGCCATAGTTGGCATGTGTCTGTAAACATGCAAGTGTGCCAGTTACTGGCGAGTGTATTCCTGGACTAACTTTTTTAAACGACACGAGATGCGACTATATCTGAAGACATGGGCTTGGCCACAGTTTAACGGGGTGGACCCTCATAAGGCAAAAACAATGTAGACCTTCTGCTCTTTTACAATCTATACGAATTTTATTACACCCCTCTAGATAATCTGTTAATATTGTCTCAGGTATAACATTACGGGGCATAGACAACTTCCCCCCGGCGATAGGGCTGATGCTGCTGAGCATCTTCAACCGGTCGAAGAGCGCGCCGCCGACGGACTGGCCGCCGCAGGCGTACTGCCTCGTGATGCGCGAGGACCTCGCCGCGCTCGCGCACTGCGCCGCCGCGCTCGCACACACGCACGACTACATCGAGTGTGAGTGCACGCTGATATCAACCCTATTGTATAGTGGATAGAGTACAATTTACTATCTCTAGTACTGGAGTTGCGATTTTGCCAATGTAATATCGACTTTATGTTCACGTGTTAAAGTCAAATTTAGAACGGCTCGGAACTGAATTTTGAATTTGTAGTCTTCTTGTTTAATATGTACGTGCACTATGCATGACTATGTGTGTAGGCATATGTAAAGTCAAAGAATTATGGTTCTCACTTGGCCATTACAGTTGGAAAGTAGCGCGCAATAACTGGCATAGTGGGAACATTAACTAGCGCCAGTGAATCTTTTCAATAAATGCATAGTCAGTGCTACTCTCCATCTTTACTTAACAAGTGTTAATTGAACAATTATTTAGCCTTCCACTTAAAAATAAATATCGTGCAATTAATTTATGATCGAAAAATGACAATCACTAAAGTGGATAGAAAATAATAGTCCTAGACGTATATAGCGCATGTTTATAAAACGATCATATAACAGCGTTGGCTCTGGAGGCGCTGGAAAAGGATACGGCATACACCGTGGTGAGCACGACAACGGAGGAAGGCGGTGTGGGCGGGGCGTTCAGTGCAGGGGGCGGGGCTTTCGGCTCCGGGGGCGGGGCGTGCGGCGCGGGGGACACGGCGCGGGAGGAGGAGGCCACCGGCATGGAGCACCTCAACACCAAGCTGCTAGCACTGCTCTACCCCAGAGATCATCGGTAAGAGAAACACATATACAATACTAGTTTTAACTTACTAACGCTTTGTCTAATTTCTAAGTCGCCCCCCCCCCTTTTCTTAATACCTTTTAGAGGGGTTAACAGACTTAGTGATACTGTATATTTTTCTTACCTGTGTCATCTTACTGTCTTACATTAGAATTCTCCGAAATAGCGAAGTGACCACTTCACATAGACACAAAGCAGATCCATTTCCTGCCATTAATTAACGGAGGAGGGGACGTATAAATACAAGATATTGCCCTTCTATACGACTCCATCTTTAATTTTTTCATTCGATCCTTCCCTTACAAGAAAAGGATGGGAATATGGACTAATTAGGCCTCCGACACGCGAAACTAATCTATAATGCAGAGCTATAACAAGTATTTGACTTTCCAGTATGACAGAGGTGGTCCGTCTGCTGCAGTCCTCTATCCCGGCCACCATCAACCTGACGCAGCGGCCAGAGGTCTCTGATCACGACTTCATCGAGGAGCAAGAGAAACACCTGTATGCCATCACCACCAGGACCACGGCGCTGCCAGTCGCCAGGTGACAGCGATAGTATAGACAGAAATTAATTTATTCATAAGAAAAGGTGTTTATTCGGCATATTGTGCGATGTATACCAAGGCGGTTTACAAAGAACCCTAAAAGAACTAGTTAATTATACAAAACTAGCTGTTGCTCGCGACTTCGTTTGCGTGAAGTTTGCAAATATAGTCTATATTACTCAGTGATAACGTAGGATTTTAATGGTGAAAGAATTTTCGAAATCGGCCCAGTAGTTTTTGAGTTGTCAATACATACAAAAATACAATTCTTATCATTATAATATTAGTGTAGAAGAAGAAAGAAAAAAAAATCAAATGTCTAATATTCACAATAATCAATCACACTTTATAGTGATAGTTTAAATTTAAATTCTTCTGTTTGAAATATGTAGTGGAGGCGCTAGTGAGTTTGTCGGTGTATATGTGACCCATTACCCTGTCCAAAGGGGATTTTAATAAAGTTATTTTTTTGTGTCAGGGGCATGGTGACGCTGCGCAGCGTGGCAGCGGGCGCGACGGAGCCGGCGCGCTGCGCGCGGCTGTGCGTGACGGGGCGGGGCCCGGCGCCGCGCAGGCACGCCATCACGCTGAGCGAGTCCGCGCCCGCCTCGCTGCTGTGGCCCGCCTTCCACAACGGCGCCGCCGCCGGCCTGGCGCTGGTGCCGCTCGCCGGACGCAACATACACCACAGCTGGATCGTCTACAACAAGCCCAGGGTACACCTCATCACCCCTCATCACCCCTCATCATCAACTTGCCCTGGTCCCTACAGTCTGCACAGTAAGTGCCTTGCGTGCACTCCCCTAAGCATATTATCTCCTTTCAAAATTCACATACTTTTTTGTCTTTCTCAATTCTTCTCAATTCTTCTTCAATCTTTCTTTCTTGTTTATGTTATTATTTCACCACATATGTTTGAAATCATCTCTCAACCGGTCAAATCAGCTGCGGCCCAACAATTTTTTTTGTATTACTTCTGATACCACCTTAGTGGTAACCTGTATTCGCCGAAATGACGAAGCGACTGCTAGTAGTAGACATCAGCAATTGCAGATGCGTTATTTATGATCGATCGTAGATGGAAACGCATAGAAAGAGGAACTTTCCTCGTTAACTGTCCGATGAAATGCAATTTAAATTGATCTGCGAATTTGGTCACTGAACTTTATCTATACGAACCATATTCTGTTTCAGTTAGATTAGGTCGAACTAAGTAATATGTATTGTTTGTTATCAGGGCACTCAGGACATGTCAGCGGAGCACGCGGGCTTCCTGCTGGCGCTGGGGCTGAACGGCCACCTGCGGGACATGCCCTACATGAACATGTTCGACTACTTCGTCAAATGCAACGAGATGATCAGCATCGGCCTGCTGCTCGGCCTCGCAGCCACTTACAGAGGTCGGCGATAGATGGCGCTGTTACTAACTCAAAATAACGCCATCTATCGGCTGATCATAAATTTGAATGAAATAGGGACGATGGACGTGCAAGCTACGAAGATGATGAGCATCCACCTGGAAGCGCTACTGCCGCCCACCTCCATCGAGCTGGATATCCAGCAGAATATCCTGGTGGCGGCGCTTCTGGGCGTGGGTCTGCTGTATCAGGAAACTGTCCACGCCCACTACGCTCAAGTCCTGCTCAACGAAATAGGTACCATATATTCCATATTTATTTATCAATGCTAAGTAAGAGAGTTGAAAACCAGCAACTTGGTACAGACAATAATACAGGTGTTAGCTCTTGAGAAGGAATTACATAAAGATCAGAAAGGATGGAGTAATTTATTGCATGTATGAGGCAGAGCTTATTATATTAATTTATTTTCGAAATTTAGTGTCTTTGTAGCGATTATTGATTGTATATTGGCATTTTTATTGTATAATAGCTGTTGCTCGCGACTTCACCTTCACAAAAAATATAGCCTTTGTTACTCACAGATATCTTTCATCTTTATAATATTAGTATAGATAATTATATATTGATTGTGTAAATAATGAATGTTACCAGGCAAGCCGCCGGGCCCGGAGACGGAGAGCTGCGTGGAGCGCGAGGGGTACGCGCTGGCGGCGGGGCTGGCGCTGGGGCTGGTGTGCGTGGGCGCGGGGGACAGCGCGCCGCCGCACCTCGCGCCCCGCCTGCGCGCCTACGTGCTCGGCGGGGACCCGCACGGTACACACACGCAAGAAATCTAGCTAAAAACAACTTTAACAGAAATTCATCGTGGCTTGATTATGGCTATAAATGTAGAAAAATCTTTATTGCACCACAAAAATATTATTTCACAATATTGGTGACATGATCAAGAAGGGAATTACTATCTATAGATCTAGATCAACCTTGAGGAACCTAGAAAAGGAAGAAATAAACCATAATGTTATCTCTTAACTATGGCGTTATATTTGTATGTATGTACACAGAATGTATTTTTTTATTGATGAAAATAATAAAATATATTGCTGTTTTACAGATAGAAATATATGAAGTTTGTGTGTAGGTCGCGAGGGCGGTGTGGGCGTGTCCGGCGGCGCGGTGGGCGGGGCGTGCGGCGCGGGCGGGGTCAACGTGGACGTGACATCACCGGGCGCCACGCTGGCGCTGGGCCTGCTGTACCTGCGCGCGGGGCCCTGCCCACCCGCAGCCTGGCTCGCACCGCCCGCCACGCCCTACCTGCTAGACTTTGTGCGACCTGACCTGCTCATGCTGCGCGTCATAGCCAGAGGTACACCCCGCCCCTCACACCCTCCTACATCCACATCCTAGCACCCCACATACATGAACTGACGTCCCGTCTTACAGGTCTGATCCTGTGGGACAGCATCGAGGCATCAGAGGAGTGGGTCGAGGAGCAGGTCCCAGCCCCTATCCGCCCCTACTGCTTCGTCAAGCCCAGCGACGACAACATCGATTACGAGGCCATGAAGTAAATACCTGTTTAGTTTTAGTAATATTAAGCCTTATTATTAACTTACATATTACTTATACGTATTAACTTATACAAATTAGGCATAAAACTAAGTAGGACTGACTTTTAGGTGACATTGAGCCTTCAAACGCTATATTAACTATAGTAAACGATAGTAACATCTGTTATAGTAATGTACCGCTCTTGCAATGCAATATAACGAGCCAGTGGAAACAGTTACACGTACAGTTTGATAATTATGCGTGGCAGAGGTCACATATTAGTTCATTTCCCACTTTTTATAAAGAAAGGATGAGAAGAAGTGAATTTGACGAAGGAAGGGAATACATAGGGATTTAAATGAAGCACTACATCTGCAATGACAGTGTTTATGTTTGCTAGCCAAGCGTACTGCAACATAATATCGGGCGCGTGCTTCGCGCTGGGGCTGCGCTTCGCGGGCTCGGGCGAGGAGAGCGCGCTGGAGGCGGTGCTGGGCAGCGCGCGCCGCATGCTGGGCGCGCCCGGCCGCCGCCTGGCCCGCCTCGCCGGCGCCGCCACCACCGAGACCTGCCTCTGCGTCTGTCTGCTCGCCGCCGGCATGGTGTATAGCTATGTCTATCATCATCATCATCATCATCTCCTCCTCCTTATCCTACTCCCGTAGGGTCGGCGCACCGGGTTTTCGTCCGGTCCGTTTTTTCATATCTATATCTATCTATACATATAATAAAATTGGAGTGTCTGTTTGTAATATCAAAAGAAAAATTCCAGATTTCGGGTAGATGATGTATTTGCGTTGCTGATAACGAAAATAGCATTAATTTTTTAAATCTGTCCGCAATTCGCGTTTGTTCCGGATAATCTTTAAACGGTTGGGCATATTATAGGTTACTCTTTTACCATAATATCGCGTGGAAGAAGTCGTGGGCGACAGCTGGTATATCATGTTTTTAGATATTTCGATTCCAAATGATTTTAAAAAATATAAATGGTCGGCCATATTAACAGTACTTGTCAATTACTTTAAAACCAAATACAAAGACTACTATATAAAGATATCGAACGTTCCGTGGTGACGACTAGAAATGTACTGAGCGACTGAGCTCCTTAGCGACTGACTGAGTACGACTGACTACA
This sequence comes from Papilio memnon, assembly GCA_003118335.3. NCBI lineage: Eukaryota > Metazoa > Arthropoda > Insecta > Lepidoptera > Papilionidae > Papilio > Papilio memnon. The sequence continues at coordinate 5,346,611 of LD688931.1, read as the reverse complement.
ACTAAGAACGACTGACGACTGACGACTGCCAGAATGACAGAATGCTAGAATGAGCTGCGCCACTGCTTACAAGTGTTTCATATAAAACTACCCCCCACTTTTCCTTCCGTTTCCTACTATTTCCTAACAATATAATCAAATTAAAACGGCTTAACTAACGTATAATCTTCCGGTGTTGGCTATTTTCAAGTACATATTCCGCTGTTCCCGTGTAGCATTGTATACTCACCCCTTTAGTTGAATATCTTGTCAATATATAGCATAAAGCGTATCTGAATTTCACTTTTTATTAAGAAAAAACTATTGAAAACCGTGATGTGATTGCTGACTACACAACAACCGAGTGTTTACACTTTATTATAAAAGTATAGATATAATTTCATAACTAGTCGTTACTACCACAGGAAAAATAGACGTGAGTGCTAACCGTTTAATAATATAATTTTTTTATTTTTTATTTATTTATTTATTTAGTAAGTACATAAAAATTAACTACATACAAATAACCTCGCCAAACTGCCAAAAACAGTTTATTGGCGAAAGATCACACCCTTAATCTATAAGGTACACTATAGTTGCTTAAATATTATATAATATGCTAAATTATTTCTTGCAAACAAAAACAAACAATTTTTCTCAAACAAACAAAACATCCAAAAAAAAATCAAAATTTAGAATTGAAACGTTAGTTGTCTATTCGGCCGCATACCTATGCGATATGCGCAGCTACTGGATACCTATCCAGTAGCTGCGCTTTAAATTTTTTCTTGTAGCTTTTCTGTCGTAAATTGTCTTGGAGCGCATATGCATTAAATATTCGCGGCACTAAATACCTACGCGTCCGTTCTCCATAATAATTTTGTGCATTGGGTTCGTCAAAAATATTACGTGCTGCCTTTCGTAGGCTGCTATGCACTTACGTAGGCTGTAATTACTTATGACATTTTGTATGTTCAGATAATGAGCGGTCGCGGGGACATCCGCGTGCTGCGGCTGTGCCGGCGGCTGCGCGCGCGCATCGCCCTACGCGGCCCGCAGACCTCCGGCGCGCAGCCGCACGCGCTCTCACACGGCGCACAGGTACACTGCCCACTACTATAAACTCTATACTGATATTATAAACAGGAAAGGTTTGGATTTTTGAATGTATTGAAATAACTCAAAAAGTACTGGGCCGATTTAAAAAATTCTTTCACCATTAAAAAGCTACATTATCAGAGAGTAACAAAGGCTATTTTTTTTAGTAGTATATAGTAGTAGTATATATGTATGTTTGTCGTGTTCAGATGGCTGTGCACTCCACCGTGGGGCTGCTGTTCCTGGCGGGAGGGCGCGGCACGCTCAGCACCTCGCGCACCGCCGTCGCCGCGCTGCTCATCGCCTTCTTCCCAAAGTTCCCCACCCACAGCGAGGACAACAGGTGCGTGACGCCGCCAGATGTCGCATTGCAAAACGTACAGCGCCATCTTAACGCATGAATCAAGCTTATTTAATACAGTGCCATCTTTTGTAACGAATGAACAATTGCTAATTCAATACAGCGCCATCTATCGTAATGTACCATGACCCGTGAGTATAGGTTTACTCTTGTCGCAGATACCACCTGCAGGCGTTTCGACACCTGTATGTGTTGGCCGTGGAGCCGCGACTGCTGTTACCACGTGACCTTGACACTGGCAAGCTCTGCTACGCACACCTACAGGTCATCCCCAACCCCAGTTTTAAACCCTGCACTTGAAGGCAGGGGCAACAACAGTAACCCAACAAATGTTCACAGGTGGTGGACCTGCAGGGCGTGGTGAAGAAGATGAAGGCGCCCTGCATCATCCCCGAGCTGGACGGCCTCAAGGAGGTGAAGATCGACGATCCGCGCTACTGGCCCATCGTCTTTCGCAGGGATCAGAACTGGGACCAACTCAAGTAACTTGAACATCTTGAGGTTCGCATAATTTTATAATTATGAATTTTAAATTATTTTTACCTTGCAGGAAATTACTGAACTACACCTGGTGTATAGACATAAAGCAGCGCGCCGGCTGCCTCTCGTACGTGTCAGACCCGCACGGGTTCCTCACCATCCTGGCGCACACGCTCACACTGGACAAGGCTAACATGTGGCTCGCCTCGCCTGATAACATCCACCTGTTTACCAACGACGAGAAGGTTCGCAGCTTCGTGAAGCACTACCTGCCTGGGGAACGGGCTGGGGGCGTGGCTGCAGGCGTGCCTGGGGGTGTGTCAGTGGGCGGGGCTAGTGGTGCGTGTGCCGACTGCCTGTGCGCGGTGCGGCGGCGCGCGCGCGGCGAGGGCTTGTCGCGCGCGTGCCGCTGCCGGCGCTCCAGCCGCGAGGAGGACGAGCACGCGCAGGCGCTCACCATGCTCACGTATGAGTGTCTTGTCAAAGACTCGCTATGCGCACTGCCACACTGGGCCACCTTCCTCAAGGTACATTATCTTGTTATTGTTATAAAATAACTTTTTTAATTTCTCATAAAGTGGCAAAACAGCAAGCGGCCACATGAATTCACCAAAATAGCTAAGTGACCGCTAGCCATAGACAACTGCAATGGCAGATGCATTGTTTTTTTAAATCATTTTATTAAATTATTATCCCCTCTTTATCTGTTTTATGAAATAAAAGCGGAGAAGAAGAAGACTAAAACCAGGCCTCGGTGACGCGGAAATTGTGTTCACTTCGACAGTGCAGCTCTTGTATGCCATTGTATATGTGTTGACGTCTACTTTTAAAGTTATAAATATAATTTCAGATAATAAAATCTATGCAAAACGAGCCGACGTCGTACGAGGTGTGGCAGGTGCGGCTGCTGGTGTCGCTGTCGGAGCAGCAGGGCGCGGCGGCGGCGGCGGCCATGAGAGTCGACGGCGACGACGCGCCCGCTGACCCGCTCGTCTCCGTGGAACTCGCACTCGCTATTAAACAGCGCGTTAATGCTATATTAGACAAATGGCGGCCGCGGTTAGCGTCTGCGCTGCGACGGTATGTGGGCGCGGGGGGTTCGGGGAGCGCGGTGGGTGTGGGGGGCGCAGGGGGTCGGCACGCGCTCGCCGCTTATGTGCTGTATCACGAAGTGCGCGCCGGACAGTGTGTGGACGCAGTGGGTGCGGGGGGTGCGGGGGGTGCGGGCCGAGCGCGTGCGGCGGCGCTGGCCTGCGCACGCGCGCCCCCTGCCGCCGCCGTGGCCGCGCTCGCGCCGCTGCTCAGCTGATGGCGGGCCACGCGCGCCACGCGCACACGCAGACACTGATATCTTACATTGCAATAAAAACAGTATTATAGTGCACAAAGATTTTTTGTAACAGCGCCATCTATTGACTGGAGCATGATACTTATCTGTAAGTACAAGATGTTAAGTGAAATAATACCGCATTGTATAATTGCAATTTTTTATTTATAATATAAGATCTGTGTTATTTAAATAAGAAATGTGAAATATTTAATTTTAATAAAGTGGTAAAATGATGTTTGTGTTTTAATTAATATCGAAAGTATACATTTTAACCCTTATCGTCTAAAAGCCTATCTAAAGCCATTAACAGTTTAATCAAATAGCATATAATTTAATATAAAATATAAATCAAAACTTATCACTACGGCATATTCGGATTTATTTTGATAAGTGACCGCTTTATTTTCGACATCAATTATCGGAGTGTTTAAAATTCCTTAATTTTACCTATAATCCATAACACAAGTACAGAATAAGAACTCAGTTAAATGACACGACCTCATGAGATATAAGTCACAAATATTAGACATAAGTTTGGTTAGAAACCACAAAAGAGAACTAAAAAGATTTTCCACAAACGAGATTGCAGTAGTCCTGTTTCGACTGCAGCGGTCAGTGTCCCACCCGTTTACTGGAAACAGACCTTATTGTTCTAAGTTGTAAATATTATGTCGTTTTTAATGTTTTTATAGCTCGATTTAAAATAAATTCCAATATATACGGGATTTCTTGAAGTAATTACTGTTTAAAAATAATTCAGTTAGTCAATAACAATAATAATTATCAGATAGCTTTGATTGATCGAGACAGCTGGCTAAAGTTGAGTTATAATTGTGATAAACACCTTATTAATCTTGAATTTCCGTTGATACAATTTGTAAATAAATTTAATTCAATAAAATTGATAAAACAATAAACCATCGTTTTTGCATTTGTTTTTTACAGTTCATATCCAGTTTCATTCAAAGAGAGATTTCTTTTAGCCTTCAGTGGTGGACTTACATAAACAAGAAAGTATTATAATTGAGTGTGGATATCTACAAAGGTAGAGAAAGACCGAAGAAAGTATGGATGGATTGTGTGAAACAGGATGTGCTTAAGAAGGGAGTGAATTTCGATATGACGGTTCATAGAATTGAATGGAAAAGCAGCACATATTGTGCCGACCTTCCGTAGGGACATGGGCAAGGTGAACTTACTATGGATTGAGACCTCTGACAAAGTAAAGTCTCCAAAATTCAATTCGACGAGAAAGTCACTAGCACCACTAAAATAACTTTGGTAGAAACAGGATATACAAAAGCATATATCTGTTTTTAAACTATATCTACTTTTAATTATTTTTTTATCTATTTGAATGCAATCGATTTTAATTAATCACAGTTAGTTATCTATATTCTTGTAAGATATGTAGTAAGTTATATAAAGTGTGTCAGGAAATGCGTGCGCACACGGCGTCTGCAATATGAAGTACTCGGTCGGGATTCTATTCGCAACCCTCCTTGTGGGGAGCTTGGGTAAGTAACTGTTGCTGGGTATTTGGTGGAATCATAACAAAATGGATACATCAATTTCAGGAATATCAAATGCCCCTCAATGCAACATCCTAACATTAGTTGGGGACTCCCAATGTGAGGTGAACGACGATTGCATATCCCCCTACATTGGGAAAGATACCGTACTAGAGAATACATGTTTATCACACGACACTCAAGTCGTGTAAATATCTTTTGCCGCTGTATACTTTGAGGAGCTTATGGAGCTAGATCCCAAGGTTTTTATATTTTCCAAGTAATGACTAATTGATCCGTATTTCAGCTTTGCCAACGCCCGAGACCGAGGTGAGCGCATTGTACGGTCACTCGGACCCAACTGGCCGCATTGTAGGCGGGTCAACAGCGGGCAGCGTGCCCTACATGGTGGCGCTATCTAGCGGTCTGGTCTCGCGGTCGTTCCTGTGCGGCGGCTCGCTGGTGGCTCGGCGCCGAGTGCTCACCGCCGCTCACTGCATCGCCGCCGTCTTCTCTGGAGGCTCACTCACCAAGTAAACCTTACGCAACAAGTTCAACTAGCTTACTACTCCGGGAAAATCAGTTATGGCTGTTGAGTTTATCCCAAATTACAAACAAGAGTTCCTGAAGGGCCTTAAAGGCTTGTAACGTATCTCACGCCCATAGTTCCTTTGGTTTTCCGGATATCCGTAGGAGTCGGACTAATTAAATGTAAGCGAAACACTGCTCATTTACCCCTCAATCTATAACAAAGTCAATTTTAAGATGAGAAAAGATCGATAACCTTACATTACGTCTCATTTCCTACGTACTAATTTCAAAGTCTCTTCCACTATTCCAGTTCTCTCCGAGCCACAGTCGGCACCAACCGTTGGAACTCCGGAGGCACGAACTACAATATTGCGCGCAACATTACGCACCCCAACTACGTGTCGGGACCGATCAAGAACGACATCGGGCTGCTTGTGACCACGGCTGACGTCGTCCTTACTAACGCCGTTAGAATCATCGCACTCAACTACGACTTCATCGGCGCCAATGTCGGCACCACAGTCTTCGGCTGGGGGAGGATCAGGGTGAGTAACATCTATTGTTTATTTTGAATTGTTAACATAAGTTTTTATTAACGATTAAACTAAAACGTTCTCACGAATATTCGTGATAAACCCCTTTTTTTCTGATTCACGTTCGACTTATTTCGTTATTGTATTGGGAATCTTTTTGTTTCTACGTTGTTCGTTGTATGTGCAGCAAGGTGGTCAGAGCTCTGCGACGCTGCTGCAACTGAACAAGAACACGTTCGACGGCGCGCGCTGTGTAACCGAAGTGGCGCGCATGGCGAAGCAGTTCAACATCCGCGCGCCCGCCGTGCAGCCGCACATCGAGATCTGCACCTTACATTCAGTTAACCACGGCACTTGCCATGTAAGTGGAATACGATACAAACTAATTTAATACAAGAAGTGTTTACATTTCTTTTATAAGACCACTAGCTTTCGCCCGCGACTCCGTCCGCGTGGAATTAAAAAAAACAAAAGTGAGTAGCCTATGTGTTCTTCCAGACTACGTTCTACATCTATTCCAAATTTCATCCAGATCCGTTCAGCCGTTTAGGCTACAAACTCTAACAAACATCCATCCATCCATCCATCCATCCATCCATCTAAACTTTCGCATTTATAATATTAGTAAGATTGAAAGTGTAACTATTTTCGTCGGATGGCTCTCTGCTACGCACATTACCACACTCAGACATGTATCACTAACGTCAACCAATAGTCTTGAACTATCTATGTGCAAAATGTTTAATTAACAGAGTCTTAACATTAACGTTACAACGGAAGATATGATCCATTTTTTGGAGGCTTGATTCAATAATCCTTACAGTCCTTTTTATACAAAGTATATCATGGCCGTGTATGTCAGGCACTAAAGGAAGGGGCTAAGCTTACAGAAACTTATTAGAGGCGTTTTCTACTAATTTAAAACGAGAATATCTGTTAATTTATTGTTTTTTTAGTACGATGATATTGTCTAACTAATTGTTATGGTAATTTTCAGGGTGACAGCGGCTCGCCACTGATTTCTCGCAACAACAACCGTCAGATCGGTGTCGTGTCGTGGGGGCTGCCGTGTGCGCGCGGCGCTCCGGATATGTTCGTGCGAGTTAGCGCCTACCGCAACTGGCTGCAGTCCAACGTCTAAAATAAATGGAATAAACGACCTCATAATGTCTTAACGCTTTTATTTTACCACAAAGTTATAGTATTATAACTATTAAATGGAACAGGCAGATATAAAAATGTGTCGCGAATGACAAAAGATGGATTTTCACACCGCAACTAATTACAATATTGGGCAGACAGCAAATTAAACTTAACAATTAAATTTGACACCAAGTAAATTTTGGTATTGATTTAGTAAATAAGGAGGCTATGAATTTTCATCTGTTATATATTTCTCAGTGCAGCAACAAAACGTTAATAATTTGTAGACAAGTGGTGTTTACAAAAAAGCTAAGCATTTGCTATCTATGTAAAAGGTACCTTATCTGTACTAGTTTTACCCAGTAATTTATTTAGCAAGTTGCCAACAATTTAATTATGAAGAAATATATATAAAATTTTCGGTGATAAGGATTTTGTAGTCTTTATCGTTTGTAATCTGATATTAATCAAATAATTTCATCAACTAATTAGTGACACAATACGAAAACATAGATTAGAGTTGCAGGCAAACTTATAAATATTTGTAACGTCCATACATTTAGCAAACGTCTGTAGTGGAGCAGAGATGGCGTTCAAAGTTGCAGTACTACTGGCAACATTGCTAGCGACCAGTCTAGGTAAGTTTCTAACTACCTAATTTACAAATTCCATTACGACATACATCTGATATGTTAGTTACATAGCTGTTTACATAAAACTTATTTTATAACTAGCTTTCGCCCGCGACTCCCTCCGCATGGAATTTAAAAAAAGTGAGTAGCCTGTGTATTCTTCCAGACTATCGTCTACATCTATATCAAATTTTATCGAAATCGGTTCAGCCGTTTAGGCTACAAACTCTAACTAACATCCATCCATCCATCTAAACTTTCACATTCATAATATTAGTATGAAGTATGATGACTTATTTTATTGATTTTCCTAATCAAATCTTAAAAATTTAAACTTTGACAATCAGATATTGGGAACATTCGCTTCGTAGGTAACTGACTCCAGGCGGAGACTTTGTCAATTAACTTTGCATAAGCGTAGCAGCATTTAAAAAATACACAAAGTAAATTCGTCGCCTCTGGATTGACTTGACCTCGAATAAGTGACTATAGTCATGAACTTTTGAGTTCTGTGGAGATTACATCACCTATCTCAATCAGCCTTAAAATCAAATATAAATAGCACGAGTTTTTAAGAGAAAATGTCACTTGAAACGATTAAATCGGAAAAGCTCTCGTGTAGAAAGGTTCAGATAAAAAAAATTAACCAGTTTATAGATCAATTGAACAATCATGCTAGGATATGGCTAGGCAAACCTAATACATAATAAACCTAAGGAATTCAATAAAACATAGGTTTTATGGTTTTAGGGGTTAAGGTTCAGACCTTCAGTAATTTGTTACTGTTCCTAAAACTAGTTATTAGTGATATATTTGACTGTAGTGATTAGTGTCGCATTTATTGGACAAATCTAATCATCAATAAAACTGTAATTTAAGTGATTAGAGCGGTCAAGTGGAGCTCGTGTATTCAATACATTTTAGCAATTACAAAGATAAACTTCTTGCGACGTATTCCTTATCTTGCTATCATAAGAACTTGTGTACTGATTGACTTAAACCAGCAGTGATTTTTACATCATAGATTATTAATATTTTCATCACATAATATTTCCGACAACGAGAGCTCTGTTAGCGTCGTTTACGCTCTGCCCAATAGAACCTAATAAGCTCTTTAAAAGCTCTTTAAAAGACTTATGCGTTCTTCCAGCTGTGCCGACCCCACGTCATGAGTTCTCCGACTTCTTTATCCACGCGGACCCCAACGCACGTATAGTGGGGGGCAGCCAGGCGCCAGTGGGCAGCGTGCCCTACATGGTGGCCATGTCCAACGGTCTAATGGTCCGTAGCTTCCTCTGCGGAGGTTCATTGATCAGCGTTCGACACGTGCTCACCGCAGCACATTGCATAGAAGCGGTCTTCTCACGCGGCGCACTTAGCAGGTCAGATACTAAACGGCATTCAAGGTTCATGTAACCAGATCAACAAATACTGACAAGAATATAAATTTAATTTTCAGCTCCCTCCGTGTGACAATGGGTACGAACCGCTGGAACTCCGGAGGCCAGTCGTACAGTCTCTCGCGCAACGTCACCCACCCCAACTACGTGTCTTCCACAATCAAGAACGACATCGGCATCCTGGTGACGTCATCCAACGTGGTCTTCACCAACCTTGTGCAGCCCGTGGTCCTCAGTTATGACCACATCGGCGCTGGCGTCCGGTCTAAAGCCGCAGGCTGGGGAAGAATCAGGGTAAGTATAGAATTTTTGAAACTAACGTAATACAGCTGACCGACAGGAGGGTAATGTTTCGGCATAATTAAAGCAGTTTTGAGAACTATTACCTAAACTAAGGATTTTGACGTCTGAGATGTCTTTCAGTTCGTGTTTGTCCCGACAGCTTCTTAGGGATTTACAAAAAAACACCTTTCCGTCATAAATAATATTGTGATATTTTGCAGCAAAACGGTTCCCTATCAGCGGCCCTGCTGCAGCTGATAGTGACGACGATCGATGGTCAGCGATGCATACGCGAAGTAGCGCAGCGCGCGGCCCAACTGAACATCAGAGCGCCCGCCGTCGAGCCTCACATCGAACTCTGCACCTTCCACTCCGCTAACCACGGCATGTGTAATGTCAGTATACAGCCACGTTTTCACGTAATACCACATCGTAGTGTAACCACAGCTTATCTTGGTTCGTTGCGATATACAAATTATCCCCCATTTATGAATACAATCGTGTTACCTTCGATTTTTCATGTACCTTGTGAAGAAAAATCTTATCGTTCTAAGAGTCATTTTTAGCCTATTAAGTTAACATTACCAGACACAATTAATTATCCATATTCCTCACTTTTAAAACTAACGGCTAAATACTGAAACGAATTTTGAACACTTCACTTCGTAATAGAATTTGTTAAGCGTAACCTTAATGTAAGGCGGTGCTACATATATCGTTTGAGTATTCGGCAGTAAGACCCGTTGTTATACGCTAAGGTTCTTTTGTTTCCAGGGTGACAGTGGCAGTGCTCTAGTCAATGAGAACAACGACAGACAGACTGGCATCGTGTCGTGGGGGCTGCCGTGCGCACGCAGCGCGCCCGACATGTTCGTGAGAGTCAGTGCTTACAGAGATTGGATCATCCGCTCCATGGCTTAGATCACACACATCTAGACTTCACTTGTGTCCAGAAATCACCAGCTTCATAGGATGTGTAACTTTATGTTTTATTGTTATGTAAAAAAAATGGAAAAATGTACATAACGTGCAATAAAAATGTGAGTTGTAAATTAAACCAAAGTGCAATAAATAAAGATTAATAAACAAGAGAATTTATTTTTATACCTATATCGTAAAGATTAGTACTTTATCCAAACAATCCTTGGCCATGAAAGTAATAGAGCCCCATAGCCAAAGCAGCGAATCTTACTTTTTTATAATTCCGCGAGGACAACTTCGCCGTCAAAAATCAAACATATATTCATCCCTCCTACTCCCTTAAAAATAAGTAGAGACAAATATATTTTTACATGAAATATTATGCCAATGGAAATTAACTGCCAAGTAAGCTGTATGTTATGCGACGAGACGATGGGGACATAAGCCAGAAAGTGTTAAGATTGAATATGGATGGCTACAAAGGAAGAGGAAGACCGAAGAAAGTATGGATGGATTGTGTGAAAGAGGATATGCTTAAGAAGAGAGAGGATTCAGATATGAGGGCTGATAGAAATGTATGGAAGAGCAGCACATACTGTGCCGACCCTCCGTAAGGGATAAAGGCAAGTTGATGATGATGGAAAGTAAATGCATAACTCAGCTACGTGCAGAAAGGGATATATGTAGATGAAACAAGGCACAATAGATTACTGTTTATATAAAATAATACAATCTTACTAATATTTTTTTTTTTTTTTTATAAAATAAGGTGGCAAACGAGCAAGCGGCCACCTAAATCCGCCGAAATGGCGAAGCGACCGCTGCCCATAGACATCCGCAATTGTAGATGCGTTGCCTACCCTAAATCGACGGAGGAGGAGACGCACATAAAGAGGATTATTTCCCCTTCCTATGCGTCTCCTCCACCGTCAAATCCACTTTCCCATCCAATCCTTTCCTTATAAGAAAAGGGCGGATTGGGAAACGGACTAAAGTTGGGCCTCCGGCACCACACTCATCAGACGAAACGCGGAAATGCTCCCACTTCACGCCTGTCTTGTGTGGTCGTGGTATTGCACCGGGCGAGCCGACCCATTCGTGCTAAGATGTTAAAGCGGGCTCTACCACTGTTATTATAACTGCGAAAGTTTAGATGGATGTTTGTTAGAGTTTGTAGCCTAAACGGCTGAACGGATCTCGATGAAATTTGGTATAGATGTAGAGGATACTCTGCAGGAACACATAGGCTACTCACTTTTGTTTTTTAATTCCACGCGGACGGAGTCGCGGGCGAATTCTAGTATCACATAAAATATTATATTAATTCTTATGAAGCGAACAAAAGCGAATTAAATCTTAATAAATTGTCTGTGCGAAAATATTGTTCTATATATTACCTACATAGGTCGCTAAAAATATTGTATGTACAGCCGGGGACACTCGCGGTGTCCCTCTAAAAAGCTACAATCGTTTATACATTTTAGACGAGTCGCCAGTATCTTTAAGAATAAAAGTCGGTTGGTGATACACGGCTGGTTTCTTTTTATTATTATCCCTTCTTTTGCACGTCACTGCTGTCTAATTAGTTATCTGTACAAAGAGGAGTCAAGTTTTCCTGAGGTGTAACGCCGCTGATTTACGCGACTGTACATTTTGATGACTTATGTTAGTTTTTCATTCACGAAGTCTCATACCAACAGTAATCGTTATTTCGTTACGCAAAATTGAAACTTAATAATGTTACCTATCTTTAAAGAGTATTTACCTTAATTTTTTGATCAGATTAATTAGTCATATCAACTTATCGTTCACAATCTGAAGTTAATCGTATCATTTCAACAAATCAGTTATGACACAATAGGAAAACACGTAGATTACAGTTGCAGGCGTACAAATATAACATTTCGTAATGCGGTATTTTGGACAAACATTGTCAACTGCGCAGCAGAATGGTTTTGAAAGCTGGAATTCTCCTGGCAACGCTTCTTGCAGCCAGTTTAGGTCAGTTTTTATTACACAACCAGTAATTTTTCTAAAAAGTTAAATCTTTAAAATAATTTATTAACTGTATTCTGAATATGAAACCTTATTAAATAATTATAACTCAGCTATCCCGACACGGCGACATGCTTTCTCTGATTTGTTCATCCACGCTGAGGCCGGCTCTCGCGTGGTGGGTGGCACCCCAGCGCCAGACGGAAGCGTGCCCTACATGGTGGCCATGAGTAGCGGCCTGCTGGTCAGAAGCTTCATATGTGGTGGCTCCCTGATCAGCACTAGACACATTATGACAGCAGCTCACTGCATAGATGTAGTCTACGATGATGGTGTTATTAGCAGGTAAGTTTTATACTAGTCTATTGAACAATGACAACGGCATGAAAGTAATATTTCTTTAATAATAGCACCACACGCGTGACAGTGGGAACCAATCGCTGGATGGCCGGCGGCCAGTCATACGGCATCTCACATAATTTCACACATCCCGAGTACAACTTGGAGACCATCAGGAACGATATCGGGATCATGGTGACGTCCACAGAGGTAGTGTTGACCAATGACGTGCAGCCTGTCGGCCTGAGCTTCGACTTCATAGACGCTGGTGTGCGCGCCCGCGGCGCAGGCTGGGGGCGATTATGGGTAAGTACTTTAAAATAATCTCTTTTGCAAATTTAAAAAGAACTTTATATTTTTTTGGGATTCCATGTTATTGTGTGATTTTCAGCATATGGGACCACTATCCGCTGTGCTTATGGAACTGGTGACAACGACAGTGGATGCCGAGCAATGCGTACGCGAGGTGGCGGAGGTCGCAGCTCAGATCAACATGCCTGTACCGCCGGTGGACCCGCACACTATGCTCTGCGTGTTCCACTCCGCAGAGCGCGGCATGTGCAACGTCAGTATACAAATCACACAATGTGATATTTACAAATTAATGCTCCGATGAATGCGTCGGTGGCTCAATGGTTTAAACACTTGACTTGTAATCTACAGGTCTTGGGTTCGAATCCCGCCATGTACCAATGTGATTTTTAGTGAGCTGGTGATGATGCTCCGATGAATCTCTATTCGTGAGCCAAATGTGAGAGCCCTAACAGTTTGCTCGACACCGTGCAAATTATGTCATAAGTTCGTTATTCCCGTTACATTGTCGTCGGTGATTGCTTTTATTATAAGCTTGGATCTACTTATTAAAAAATTTGCTTCTTGCACACAGCATGTGATTCGTATTGGCTTTTATGCATTTAATTTATGTTTCCAACCGTAGGGTGACAGCGGCAGTGCTCTAGTGAATGTGGAAAACAATCTTCAAATAGGTTTCGTATCGTGGGGTTTGTCGTGCGCTCGCGGTGCACCGGACATGTACGTACGACTGAGCACGTACAAGGACTGGGTTGCTAGCGTCATGGATTAGGTCATCCGTGTGGTAGAATTTATGAACAAACTTATATTTTAAATTCAACTTTGTTAGCTTTTTTAACAATAAATGGTGTAAATGTACTGCATGTTTAAATAAAAATAAATACTATGTAAGAAAATTTCAAATTACAATAGTTTTATTTACAAATTTTAATAAATGCTGTTAGACTAATTTAGATTCCGAATTGAAATCATATTATTTTGAACCATAGACTCACTTCACATTTACGCAAATTCTCGCTATACATATCCAGTCATAAACTTTATCTAATTGACCACCTTTATTTTTCAATCATTTTACTATAAGTCATGAACAAACATGTTTTGTATGATTTTTTAATGTATGAAAAACAGCCTATTGTTGGAAAAACGAACTAAACAGGGCTGCCTTTTTAGAACACTTGTGGAAAATATAAAAAAACTCATACAAACCGGTTTATTATCACTTGTTTAGAGATAACTTACTTTAGCGTAATTTGTATGAACACTCCACAATAGACAAGTTCTACCGGTAGATGTTGCATGATATTATTTAGTTTCATTCGTTTACTCAGGCGAGCTTACATTCTGTTTAATATTGCCGTTTAAGTGCATATCTATATATTTCTAAACTACAAAAAATCTTAAAAAATGGTGTAACATAGTTCTCACTGGACTACCAATTCTTGTCTTTTCCAAAATTGTAATCAAATCTAATTCAGTACGAAATTGGGATTCCTTATCAACTGAATTTATTTCATTGAAATGTATAGTTAATCGATTAAATTCAAACATTACACATATAAAAATCCAATTATTCAAGGAAATAGCAAATGTATCGCGGAGTTGCAAAAAGGATGTTGTTTGAAGGCGTTATTTTAATGCTAATTGTTACGAATGCAGGTGAGTTGTATGTATCAAATTAGAATTAGACCTACCAATGGGGAGAAAACATTTAAATGAGTCATAGCTAGTCGAAGCCAATATCTACAGAGGTCGCAGAATTAATTATACTAATTTCCAATATAAAAGGGTGCTCTTTCTGTGCGTTCCCTCCTCTATTGATTAAAAGTAGACGCATCTGCAAAAGCGAATGTCTATGGGCAGCGATTGTTCGGCTATTTTAGCGACTTCTAGTTGCCGTTTCGCTCATTGGTCACAAAAACAAACGAAAAGAGTTGCTAAAAACGCTTATGTTAGTTTTTCATTGTTGAAAGTCAGTCATCGTTATTTTGTTACGCAAAATAAGGACATAATAATTTTACCTTTGTATAAATAGATGTTACCTTAGTTCATTAAATAATCAGTTATGCCACAATAGGAAAACACGTAGATTACAGTTGCAGGCGTACAAATATAACATTTCGTAATGCGGTATTTTGGACAACCGTTGTCAGCGGCGCAGCAGACATGGTTTTCAAAGTCGGAATACTCCTGGTAACGCTTCTTGCGGCCAGTTTTGGCCAGTTTTTATTACACCAGCTTTTAATTGTTTTCTGAATATAAAACCTTAATAAACATTAACTTCACATCTAAAAGAGTAGATAAGTTGTAAGCGATTATTGTTTATAACTCAGCTATCCCGACACGGCGACAAGCTTTCTCTGACTTGTTCGTCAACGTGGAGGCTGGCTCCCACGTCGTGGGTGGCACCCCAGCGGCAGATGGAAGCGTGCCCTACATGGTGGCCATAACCAGTGGCATGATGGTCAGAACCTTCCTATGCGGTGGCTCCCTGATCAGCACTAGACACATTATGACTGCCGCTCACTGTATAGATATAGTCTATGATTATGGTGTTCTTAGCGGGTAAGTTTTCTACAAATCTATTGAACAATGACAACGACATGAAAGTAATTTTTCTGTAATAATAGCAACGTGCGCGTCACAGTGGGCACCAAGCGCTGGATGGCCGACGGCCAGTCATACGACATCTCGCAGACCTTCACTCATCCCGAGTACAACTTTGAGACCCTCGCGAACGATATCGGGATCATGGCGACGTCCACAGAGGTAGTGTTATCCTATGACGTGCAGCCAGTCGGCCTTAGCTTCGACTTCATAGACGCCGGAGTGCGCGCCCGCGGCGCTGGCTGGGGGAGCTTATGGGTCAGTACTTTAAATTTAATCTTTTTTCCAAATTTAAAATGAATTCTATAGTTTTTAATTTGGTATCCCATGTGATAATATGATCATTTTCAGCATAAAGGACCTCCGTCCAATGTGCTTATGGAACTGGTGACGACGACAATGGACGCTGAGCAGTGCGTACGTGAGGTGGCGGAAGTCGCAGCTCAGATGAACATGTCACCGCCCCTGGTCGATCCGCAAAGCATGCTATGTGCGTTCCACTCCCCAGAACGCGGCATGTGCACCGTCAGTATACAACACACAATGTGATATTTACCAATAAACGCTCCGCCGAATCTCTGCTCATAAGAGCTTTGGCTCTATGTGAGAGCTTTAACAGTCTGCTTGACACCGTATAAATATTTCATAGGTTCCTTATCCTCGTTACATTGTCATCGGTGATTGCTTTTACTTTTTGCTTGGATCTACTTATTATAAAGATATACTCCTTAAGTACAAAATGTGACTGGCATTGTCGTTTATGTATTCAGTTTTTTTTCTGCAGGGTGACAGCGGCAGTGCTCTAGTGAATGTGGAAAACAATCTTCAGATAGGGATCGTATCATGGGGTCTGGCCTGCGCTCCTGGTTCACCGGACATGTATGTACGACTGAGCACATACAAGGACTGGGTTGCTAGTATCGTGGCGTCCGTGTGGTAGAATTTATGAATAAGCTTATGTTCTAATGTTATTTTGTTGTTCAATAGCGTGAGAATCAAAAATTGTAAGCTTGTTTTTCAACAATAAATAGACTGAACTACGTCTGTTCGAAGAAAAATAAATACTACGTAAGAAAATTTCAACTTATAATAGTGTTTTATTAAACCGTTTTAATTTATACTGTTAGAATAATAATCTCTCTTACTAATATTGTAAATGCGAAAGTTTAGATGGATGGATGGATGGATTTTTTTACGTTTGTTAAGCTAGCGCATGACCACTAACCCGCCTGAAGCTAAACATAATGCAGTCGAAAAATAGTACGCGCTAGCTTAATAGGTAGCTGTTTACTCTTTTGAAGGGTGGATGTTTGTTAGAGATTGTAGCCTGAACGGCTTAACGGATCCCGATGTCATAGAGGTAGAGGATAGCCTGAAAGAACACTTAGGCTACTCACTTTTTTTTAAATTCCATGCAGACGGAGTCGCGGGCGAATGCTAGTGAAACAATAAATTCTGAATTGTAATCCTAATATTTTGAACCATAGACGCACTTCACAATTACCCAAATTCAACTTTACTGTAAGTCATGAACAAACATGTTTTGTATGATTTTTTAATGTATGAAAAACAGCATATTGTTGGAAAAACAAACTAAACAGAGCATTGCCTTTTTAGATCACTTGTGGAAAATATAAAAAAACTCATAGAAACTAGTTTATTATCACTTGTTTAAAGATAACTTACTTTAGCGTAATTTGTATGAACACTCCACAATAGACAAGTTCTACCGATAGATGTCGTTGGCGCATGGTTTTATTTAATATTATTCGTTTACTCAGGCGACCTTACATTCTGTTTAATATTGCTATTTAAGTGCATTTTCTTTGTATTTTTAAAGTACAAAAATCATAAAAAATTGTGTAACAACATAGTACTCGTAATTAAGGTACCAAAAATACAAATTTTTGTCTTTTGTTTTTAGAATATATTTTGCCATAGAAGTCACTAGAAACTGTTTCAAACTCGAATTCAGTACGAAATTGGGATCCCTTATCAACTGAATGTATTTCATTGAAATGTTTAATTAATTAAATTGAAACATTACACATATAAACAGCCAATTGTTCAAGGAAATCGCAAATGTATCGTTGGCTTGCAACAAGGATGTTGTTTGAAGGCGTTATTTTAGTGCTAATTGTTACGAATTCAGGTGAGTTCAATATATTACGAAATGAAAGATTAAATATTCAATAATCTATACTAATATTATAAAGAGGAAAGATTTGTATTTTTGTATGTATTCACGTAAAAACTACTGGGCCGATTCTAAAAATTCTTTCACCATTACAAAGGTAATTTATCTGTGAGTACCATAGGCAATAATTAGGAGCGACAGCTGATTAATAATAATCTGTTCAAAATTGGTGACCACTCAATGGGGAGAAAACATTTAAATCATAGCTACTCGAAGCTATTTACATAGAGGTCGCACAATTAATTATACTAATTTCTAATATTAAGCAAGACTAAACGGGTCGCGCGCCAATTAGTATACACGCGGAAGGATGGCAATTGGTTTTCTCTACTAATGTGTAAATATGCTTATATCATAGGAGCCACATCATACGATTACAGCACCTCAGAGCTGTTCATCCACGCGGAATCCCGGGGGCGCATCCTCGGCGGTGTGCCGGCGGAGGATGGCGCGGCGCCTTACATTGCAGCAGTCACCGTCGGGACTACAGTCCGTAGCTTCATTTGCGCAGGCTCACTCTTCACAGCTACGCATGTCTTAACCGTCGCTCACTGTATTTCCGCCTTGTACCGCAATGGATCTCTTATCAAGTAAACTTCGCGGTTTTGATATTTTTAATGAATATCCTGTACACGGACAGCTTAGCATTCAATAATCGCCGCTATAGATTGCTAAAGCTGTTCGTATATGGTAGCCTTTAGATTTATTTATGGCAATGTGTTTTATAAATTCCAGTTCTCTCAGTATAACAGTAGGCACCAACGTCTGGAACTCTGGGCAAACGTACAATATATCTGGCAATATCACACATCCTGAGTACGATGCGTCGCTTGTCAAAAACGATATCGGATTCCTGATCGTGGCAACAGATGTCAGTCTCTCCAAGACCGTTCAACTTGTCGTCTTGAGTTATCAGAACATCGGAGCTGATGTTGAAGCGATAGTCGCCGGTTGGGGGAGAGTTAATGTTAGTATTGTCTATTCAATGTCTGAAAAGTCCAAATACACTTGGAATAGATAGGTTTAATAGAACTTTCTAGTTCATACAAAATTTAGAAGTAAAAAAAACATATTAAATTAGTATTTTGTGAATTGTTCCCATGCATTGGTAGAGGCGAGACATTATGAGTAGTGTTTCATTTTCTAGGGAACAAAACCTGTATCTATGGAGCTATTGGAGCTGGAGATGACGACAGTGGATGGGCAGCAGTGTGCAGAGGAAGTGAAGACAGAGGCCGCATCGGTACGTCTGCGAGTGCCGCCTGTCGAGCCTCCCCTCATGCTCTGCGCTTATCATTCGGTGAACCATGGCGTGTGTAATGTCAGTATATGTTTTTATCTAGCTATCATTTATGCTAGAGAAGAAATTTGCTTCTGATTTTCGTCAGGACGGTGAATTTATTTGCAACCTGTAGTCGAAACGGCTAAATCGATTTTGCCGAGATCATTCGATTCGTGTTCTTCCTACAATTGTCACTGGGTTTTTGTTTCATTATTAAAAACTAGCTTTCGCCCGCGACTCTGCCTGCGTGGAATTAAAAAAGAAACAAAAGTGAGTAGCCTATGTGTTCTTCTAGACTATCATCTACGTTTATGCCAAATTTTATCGAGATCCGTTCAGCCGTTTAGACTACAAACTCCATTCATTTAAGTTTTCGCATTTATAATGTTACTAAGATGGTTGTTTTAATGGTTTTTGTTTAGGGTGATAGCGGCAGTCCCCTGATGGAAGTGAGTACTGGAAAGCAGATTGGCCTAGTGTCGTGGGGGCTTCCGTGTGCGCGAGGAACTCCCGATATGTTCACACGAATCAGCGCATACGAGAAATGGATCAAACAAACTGTAGATAATACTGTAGCTTCTAATGAAACTAAATCAACGGAAACTTAATTTTGTAACATATTTAAATCAAGTGAATGTTTATGTAGAAATAACTTTTTATTATTATTTTGTTTTATTATATTATAATAGGATTGTGTTTAGTAAAAGAATATTAACAATTTATACAACAATAATTTAATTAATAGTTTAAATGAATAAAACCATTACTTGTTTAAATCATTTATTATTCAATATTTTAACAGTCCTTAACATTAACAGTCAATGTAAGATCGGGCGCACAACTTTGACTAAACTATAGCACAACTGTTTAGCTTCGCTTTGATTCCTATGAGCTTATATGGAGGTGCGCACTACTCGATTTTAAGTGCAACTAAACAGTTGAATTGGCTGCGAAACAATCGACAATCGCACAACAGTTATGTGATAGATTAGTCAAAGGTGTTCGCCCGCTCTTACACTACATAATTAACAAACATATTATTATTTACACATTTAACACCAATTTAGCACTAATTATAACACTGCACTATTGTATTATGTCCAATAAGAAGTTCCTGTAGGGACTGAGCCTGGCGTAGACGTCGGGGAACCCCCGAGCGCACGGGTGCGCCCACGAGGCCACGCCCACCTGCGCGCCCCGCGCTCGCACTACCAGCGGACTGCCCGAGTCTCCCTGGTTATTTTACATTTACTTAATGCGTAGTTACTAAGCTAATTTAGTCCAGTACTAAGTCATTTAATAGCTAAAGTATCTATGATTCGCTAATCTGTACTCGACTGTTTCGTTGTTCAGGCACGATTATTACTCAGTATTTGAGTAAATTACTAGCCTAGTGCCTAGTAAATTAACGTGTTTGAACAACGAAAATTTAGTCAAATAAACCAATATAAACGAGGGTATTTTAGCTACTAAATTACTCGATAGACGACTAGATCACTAGCCTAGTGCGAACTATGCGTAAGACACAATAACTTAAATTAAATCTCATTTAAAGAGATTCAATTTTAATTTTAAGAGCGTTGGTGGGTCAGTGGTTTAAGCACTTGACTTGTAATCTACAGGTCTTGGGTTCGAATCCCGCCATGTACCAATGTGATTTTTCGATTTTACGAATTTTCATATGTACATGATTTACCCGACTTTCTTACGGTGAAGGAAAACATCGTGATGCCTGCACATATCGGCGAAGAAATTCAAAGATATGTGTGAAGTCAACCAACCCGCACTTGGCCAGCTTGGTTGACTATGGCCTAGTCACCCTAACTTTAGGGTAGGCTCCGAGCCCCTCGGTGGGGACGTATAGTGAGCTGGTGATGATGATGATGAAATTTCATTTTAATCCACAGGCGGAATTAAATAAATAGGAGCAAGCCAATTCCATACACGGCGCCCATATTTAAATTCTCTTTCAAATTTTAGCGAAGAATTAGTTAGATTTATATCTAAAGTTAAATACCATCTTTGACCACATCACTTAACACCAGGTGGCATCCTGGTCAAATACAAGTTTATACTTGAATAAAAATGCATATTAGTGTCCATAAGAAATACTTACATAGCAAAGTCCGTGTCCTATAGAATGGAAAGTGCATATTTCGAGGTCTGAGTCCAGTCTTATCCCCGCGCCCGGGGAAGCGGCCAGAGCCTCACTGCAGTCTCTAGGAGACATCGTCTTCAAATTGATTAACTGCAAGTTGTCCGCGAACGGGAACAAGATCTACGAGAAGTAGCTTTTGTTTAATATAGGGTTATTTTTTTACCAGAAAAAATATGGCATTACTTATAGCCGAAAAAATATTAATCTTACTATTATTATACTCGTAAATGCGAAAGTTTAGATGGATGTTTGTTAGAGTTTGTAGCCTAAACGGCTGGACGGATCTCGATGAAATTTGGCATAGATGTAGAGGATAGTCTGAAAGAACATATAGGCTACTTTTTTTTTTAATTCCACGCGGACGGAGTCGCGACCGTAAGTTGGTATCAATATAAAACAATCCCGCAAAAAAATTTGGTAGATTGCAATAAATATCATACATGCATCATATACATATATCACGAAAATTCTTTTTAGTTAGTAGATAGTTTTCGTCTTTTTTTGTATCTTGTGATCGTCTTTTATTTTGCAAATCATACTCATACTAATACTATAAATGCGAAAGTTTAGATGGATGGATGTTTGTTAGAGTTTGTAGCCTAAACGGATGTACGTACTTCGATGAAATTTGGTATAGATGTAGGGGATAGTCTGGAAGAACACATAAGCTACTCACTTTTGTTTTTTTTTATCACACGCGGACGGAGTCGCGGGCGAAAGCTAGTTGAATATTAAACTTACCCAATTGGTTGATGTCAAATCAGCTCCAAGCCTGCCCCAACCGGTGACAGAGCTGGACACGTCTCCGTCTACCCAGTCAAAGCTGAGAGACACGACGCCTACCCTCGCACTCAGCACCAAATGTTGGACCAGGAATAACACGCCGATGTCGTTCTTAGTACGAACAGAGTCCCAAGATGGATGGTTTTTGAAATGACTGAATTTCACAAGACCTTCCGTTGAATTCCATTGGTTTGAACCTACTACACCACGTGTTGATCTGTAATTATTCGTTAAACGTTACAGTTTTTATTTCAAAATTACAATAAGGATTTCAAAGACAAATGGAAATCCGATATTTAACCCTAGGTTACAGAAGTATGCGTCAGGAACCTAATGTTGCCTTGCAAAACGTGCTTCCTAAATTTTACTTGCATATAACAAACTATAGTATTGAAAAAAACCTTACTAATCATAAAATCGCATTTGGATAAGCATACCATTTGTTTTTAATCCAATTATTGTAGCCGAAGCCATATTGCAGTGTTTATACGCTTGTGGTCTTCGTAATCCAATATTTGTACCTTATTATGGAAAAATGCTTTGTTGTGTTGTACAGGTATGTTTAGATTTTTAAAAAAAATGACACGTTAATACAACTAAATCTATGTGTTTAAAATTACTACATATATTTGATTGAACTATAGTTTAATCACACTAATATTATAAATGCAAAAGTTGAGATGGATGGATGTTTGTTAGAGTTTGTAGCCTAAACGGCTGAACGAATTTTGATTAAATTTGGTATAGATGTAGGGGATAGTCCGGAAGATCACATAGGCTACTCTTTTTTATTTTTTTAATTCCACGACTACGGAGTCGCGGGCGAAAGCTAGTAGTTTAATAAAAGTAGAAATCTTACTCTATAAGTTGTCCCCTGACAACCAGGGGGTCGATGCAATGTGCCGCGGTGAGCACATGGCGCACGCTGATGATGGACCCCCCACACATCATACTTCTGACTCTCGCCCCCCAAACCAGCGCCACCATGTGGGGGGCGTACCCGTCCTCAGCGTCAACACCTCCCACTACTCGAGAACCTTCGAACGCTCGACTTTCATTACGGTCTACTGGATGTCCTAAAATATTAGTAAATATAAACTAAATGTCTGATATATTGGTTAATTAAAGGGCTTTTCTGCTATACTTTTTAACTTCTATTATATTTACGTCGTGTCTCGTCAGTGTAGTGTACTGGTAATATCGCGAAATAAAAACGGTAATATTAATTAAAAACATACCATTGGCACTGATTGCAAAATTCATAAGAGAAATAACCACAAAAAGGACAACCATCATTGCAGAGGTGTGAGAGATCTATGATAGTTATTTTTAAAAAAAATCTTATTTATATCGAATGCATTATTTTGGGTATTAATTGATAATGCAAAATCGTCTGAATCATCCATAAACGAATTAGTTTTTTTTTAAATCATTTGTTGTCTCCGACTGATAAAAATATCTACAATTCGATTAAGCCAATGCGCGAATTTGTTTACTGAAATCTGATAATCCTTTTAATCCCGCTATTTATTTAATAAAGTAATTTTTTTTTCGAAGTAAAATAGCTCAGCGATAATTAGATTAGTATTATAGTAGTAGATTACTAGTATTGTTCAACTTTACAGTAACTTAAGAGTCTAACGAGAGATTGAGTACAAGAAAATAAACGATTTAAATATCTTACTAATCTTACTAATATTATAAATGCGAAAGTTTAGATGGATGGATGTATGTTAGAATTTGTAGCCTAAATGGCTGAACCGATTACGATGAAATTTGGTATAGATGTAAAGGATAGTCTGGAAGAACACATAGGCTACTCACTTTTGTTTTTTTTTAATTCCACGCGTACGGAGTCGCGGGCGAAAGCTAGTTAGCTTATAATTAGTTCAACATAAAACGGGGTTTAAAAATACGGCATAATATCGAGAGTCGAGACCGCCTGTACATTAGGATAAATGTTGTGTTATTGAACAGAACTATTAAAAACGAATTAATTATTTGCACGTTTTATCTGCAATTGTTATCAGTGGATTAATACTATTGAAATTGCTACGACTCGCGTGACATTGCTACTAATTGTTTTGTGTAGATACAAAAACAATTGAATTTTGGATCAAAACAAATCAGTCCTTGAACTCGCTTGTACGCCGTCTATTCAACTGAACTTAAATCCTTAGTTCAATGGCTTTTCGAAAAATGACTATCATTCTTACCAAAAGAAAGTACTAATAAAACAAAACAGAGTATATCAGAAATCATCATCTCCCCCACCTTATCCTACTGCCTTGGTCGGCGCACCGGGTTTTCGTCCTCCAATGTGTGTAAGCTTACTTGTCATTTTCGTATTTAATCAAGTTGACCTACAACGAAGCAGTTTTACAAAATTTTACATTTAACTCATATATAATTTTAATTTATGCCAGTAACTTAATATTCGAATACTAGTTGTAAATCTATACACAATAGATTCCCATAGAACGGCTCCGGGCTTTGAAGTTTCCCAGTTTACTAAATCGCACGATTCGAATGTACTAAAGTTAGGAATTAGTTATGTTTGTTTTGTTTTGTTCATATTGTAACCCCGTGGTAAAGCGGTTTATACTCTCGTGTACGGAATAATTTAAAACTAATTTTAGTAATTCTGTAAAGCTTACGTTTGCGGTTTTCCCATTCGACAGGCTCCTAGCACACTTTCGTTTCTTTATTCACATTTATTTATTTATTCACCATTTAAGTTTTTATTATAAAACCGCATAATGGCAAAGTATAGATACAAATTACTACTTACGTTAACTCATGCAATTAAAACTCTCTCACTTTTTTAATAATAATTAACACAAAGGCACATACACAAAAGAAAACTTAACAATTTGAAGTTATTATTACGCAATTTCTTTTCAAGTTGACAGAGAATACTATATTTAAATTCTTTAAATATAAAATAATGTACCTTTTGAAGTTTAGAAAATTCGAGATTAATTTCATAAACACAAAATTCAAACTTACTTTTTTACTTTGGCGCTGAACATATAGATTTTGCTACCCTCCTTCATTTTAATATTTACGATTTTCAAACTTTTATTACGTTCGGATATGTTTTTCATTTTTTCTATGTATAAGTCAAATTCATTTTACGTAACTTTTATTTTACAAAATTATTACTGAAAAATTATGGTTACTCTCAGGGTATAAAACAAAAGGAAAAAAATAAAAAAATCGCATAATTTTTCTCGTTTAGTTTTAATGAGGCTTTCTTTGATATCTCAACAATTTGAAAATATAAGTTGTTTTGTTTAATTACATATAAGTTGACTTTATGACTAGTTGTTACGTAAAATTGTGATAAAAAATTAACAGTTATTTTGAAAAACTTTTACAGTCGATTTTCGAGATATATGTAATTTTAAAACGTCATTTATACGACAATTTTGATTTTCAACAAAAGGAGGGTAGCTTCGAAAATAAATACATTCGAATAATATGACGTTAAAAAGATACCCTCTCGTAAAGTTTTCTAATTTTCTCTTGCGACATTTTCAAATATCGAATTGTCTAAAACACAACAGTTTTATTTTCAAATCGTTAATTTAAATATCGGCAAGATATGTGTGATCGATCTTCTTTTGTTTTGCTTTCGTTCAACATAAAGACTCGATTAATTACATAAAATAACGCGACAAGCAAAGTTTGCCATGGAGATTGTATACCCTATTTTGTTGATACCAAAGGAGTGTGTAAAACTGCACAACAACGCTGCACTGCTTGATGACATCATATTAGACATCACCATCACTTCACCCAACACTAAAGGTGAACCAATATGCATATACACGGGCTGCTGCCATATAAAGTTCACAGATAAAGAATATAATACCCCAGATAAGTCAACACAAGGACTAGAATTCATAAATATTGAAGATACAAAATCAGTTCAAGATGTAGCCATTCAATCTACATATCCATCCAATGTATGGATAGATCCAGCTAGGAGTCCATACATTTATAACAATTATACAACTGGCATCCCACCACAATTTGTATACAACCATCAAGCCAACCATGTGACCGTTCAGCAACATAATACATACATAACCCAGAATGTATACAGTTACCCAGAAACCATACATTATGCTTCATCTGAGGAATATGGATTTGAAACATTAATAAACCAAAACAATGCTACAGATCTGACCCACCTGTTTGATGGTGATGAATTAGAAGAATGCGGTCTACTGCTTGAAGAGATAACATGTGAGAAAGAGCCTCCAATTTTAACAGAGTCCATTGACTTAGGTCTTCAAAGTGATAATAATGCACTAAAGCAGTTAATGTCAAATGGTATTCAAATACCATCCAAACCGCAGAAGACTATAATATTTATGGGCCCCGAGTGTGGTCAGACTATCCAGAAGATAGCAGTCAATGATCCATCTTTGATGTGCAACTCAGATGATGTTTCTACAATTATTGGTAAGATTACTTGATACTTATACTTGATTATTAAGTGAATATTAATAAAAAATAATTATATTGGTACATTAACAGTTTCGTTTTTTTTTCTATTTAATTATAAATACACACAACACAAATACAATACCTAAGAATGTAGGATAAGTAACTAGAACATGAAGAATGTCTTACAATATTTGATAAAATCATCTGTACATACATTTGGTATTAAAAATGTTTTACTTCAGTGTAACATTAGTATAGAATATCTTTCTAAAAAAATGATTAATAAATGTAAATTGTTAAATATAAAACTCAAATATGAATTGTTTAAATTGATAACATTTTTTTTATTTATTGTCAGAAAACAATAACAACAATCACAAGAAATATCAGTGTGAAAAATGTGAGAAAATATTTGACCAGATAACAGCATTTAAGCAACACATGGTTGTATCTCACGATCGGAAAAGACGTCGCGGATCAGAAAGCGACGATGTAAAAGTGTTCATCTGTGCCCAGTGCGGGAAGAAGCTGAAGTCGCAAGAGAAGCTTGATTTGCACTGCCGTGGCCACGGCGACCCCGAGCTCGAGTGCGAAAAGTGCAACAAAGTTTTCGCATCTAAATTTAGTTTGCGCACTCACCGTAAGATACACATGCGAAAATATCCATGTCCTAATTGTACGAAATCATTTAACAAACTCGCAGAGTTAAGAACACACGTTACCAAAACACATCCAAGTCAAAAATGTGATGACTGCGATTTCAAAACAAATAACCAAACAGACTTCCAAAAACACGAGGAATGTCACATTTGGCGGGAAAGTACCGAGAATTCTGAATCGTTTTTTCTTGACGATGGTGTCTCTGACATAGAGAATGATTCCGATTCCGCAAATATTTACGAATTACCAATGGACGTCGATGGAAATGACTCGATTGAAATCGATATAAAAAACGCTAATGATGTTCTTGCTAAAGTGATGTCTAATAAGGTTTTTTTACTCAATGCTAGAAAGGGAAGACAAAACAAGAGATTTAAAAAGGTGGGTTACTCTATTTAATTATATTATATTATTTAGTCTACTTTATACCTTAAAATAATACAATAATTTTCGAAATATGTCATATTTTTTAAAAATTAAGTGAATAAAGAAATAAGCATTTTAATTTTTTACAGAGTTGCGATGTTTGTTCAAAAACCTTCACTCGAATTGGAGACCTGAAAAGACACCTCATCGAGCACGTCATCAAGAGTACCCTTGCGAAGAACCCGGTCAGCAAAGATGGAACTCTCAACATACAATGCGAGGTGTGCCAAGTACAATCCTTCACTAAGGTAGATAAATACAAGGCTCATTTGCGCGAGCACGCAAAATTAACGTTATACCAATGCACATTCTGTAACAAATCGTTCAGTGATTCCAGCAATTTCTCGAAACACAAGAAGATTCATGGCTCCGCGTACTACCAATGTGATCTATGTCTCAGGAAGTTTAATTCTAAAAAGATGCTTACAAAACACATGCAGTATCATAAGGAGAACACTCCGTTGCCGTGTCGCTACTGTGACAAAACATTTCATTTCGAGTCTATGTTAAACAAACACATCAAAAGCACACACAACAAGGCTGCAGGGACACGATTCCGGTGTAATTTTTGCCAGGCTTATTACAAAACTTTAAAAGAAAAGTGGGACCACGAATGGTACATTCATAATGTTAGAAAAGTGAAAATCGATTGTGGCATTTGTAGTCGAAAATTCAGAAAGTACGCAGAACTGAAAAGGCACTGCTTAGATAACCACGATTTGGAAATACCACCTGCCAAGATGTTTTTACAGCAGCAGCAAGATGAAAAGTATAACATTTAGCAATAAAAGGCGGGTCCTTTAAAAACGCTGAATTTATCCAAAAAAATATGACGTTTTATTCAATTTTGATCATTTACATTTTATGGCAAATTTTATTGAATAGTCCTGATTTGCATAACATCAACTTTACATCAGCATAAAAATAAAGTGTGCCATGAAAGAGTTAAGTGAAAAAAAACTTTATTATGTATTATATTTATTATATTATTTTGTTTTTTTTTGCAACTTTGGACTGATGTTTCAATGCAAAGATCTTTATGATCTTTTTTTATTTTGTTTTATGTTCAGAGTTTAGACTTAAATGTTTTACGGTAAAAACTTGCTTGAAAACATAAAAAAGGCTAATATTAGCCTCTTTTAACAAGGTAACGTGTTTTAATTTATTTTTTGTTACATTACACTTTTGAAACTTGTGTCCTTATGTATTTTGTTATACTTATTAACTTTTGGTTCGAAATGAAATTGGTAAATGCACCGATTTTTAACACGAAAGCGTTATTTTTAGCATTTTCCATTTGAATTGTATTTTATAGTTTCTTTTTTATTTGTATTGATTACCTATGCGACGATCAGAGTATTCGCCAATTTGTATTGAAATAAATGTTATTTACAGATTTTTCATTACTTGTTACACAATTGCGTAATTTCATAAATTTTATGATGATTTTTGGCTATTTTTATCTTTTCGAAAAAGGGCGCCGTAAAATTATGTTATATTCATATTTCGTTTTTGTAGATTTAAATAAAGATGTTGTCTTTTGTATTACCTTATATCAGGAGCTCAAGAGCAGTAAGTAGTTAATCGAATTTTAAATGATCACCCGCATACAAATGGATTTTTTTTCTTAAAACTGGATATTTTGCACACTGTATTAATATCAAAACCGTTTCCTTTTCCTTATTTCGAAATATGACACCTTTATTTTAATTTCTTCTCATATTGTAAAGATGAAATCTAGCTATTTCTATGTAACGAAATTATTTAAATTAAGCTTTTTAAATCTCTTAATTTTTCTATTTAATTTTATTTGTCAAAATAATTTTGTATTTGTAACTTCGTCCGCCTTTAAAATCAAACTGCTGGTTGCCGATATATTGAGAATCATTCTATCATAGGGGCATACGGTTAACAAGCCATTGCCTGTATTTTTTTCGGATAAGCCAGCTATAGTGGATGATGCTATTCTAAAGGCGAATTGACATAGAGAAATTTCTTTATGCTTTTGTTATTTATTATCTTTACTTCAAATGTTTGTCTATTAGTTATTTTATTAAACCTTTGCTTATTTAATTTATGTTTCTAACGCCTACTTAGTTAATGAATTATACTTTGATAGTGGCGTGCCAATCAAAGTACGATGGTTTATTATTAGTAGTACTTGTTTGGATTTTAAGTTGGTAGATTTTATATGATAGATTTTATAACCATGTTAAGTACTGATTTGTCTTTCTCTGTTACGACATGTTCACTTGTTGGTTTGACCATTTTGTTAAAAGTATTTTTTTCTACTTACTTTGTCATTTGTAAAAATTATAGTTACGTATAATAAATTTTATACTTATACATTTTGGTGTCTTTTGTAATTCACCTTTATAACACTTCCTTACAAATGAATCAACTTTTAAAGTGCAAGTTTACTTATTTTTTTTTTAATACAAGTAAAGGGCGCGTACTTAGTATTGTTCTTTTATATTATGGTAATTCCGAAATATCAATATTTTTAAAACTCTTTGTTATTAAACTAACAATATTTTAATAAGATGGGACATGTAAGCAGGTAATTCTTATTGGTCATTTATTACAGAGAACAGTCGTCTCATTCCCGCGCACGACCTTGGTACGCGGCGGCGCGGCGGGGGCACAGCGAGCGCGCACGCGTGGCGACGCCAGCGTCACCTGTTCACTGCTTCACATCGGATTTCCAGTTTTCCACAGTCCGCGAGAACGCGTCGCGTGGTCGCGTCCCTTCCCTAGCGCGGGGAATACATTATCTGTGCGTGTAATCAACTGTCAAATTGTCAATAATTACACACTTCAAATTTTGTTTTTTTCGAATTCGATAGTTGACAAAACAGTTTGTTCCGAGTGATCGTTTCACAGGATCAAAGTTAAATTACAGCTAAGGTTAGTAAACGATTATCTTTAATCCGTCACGTTCTGTCAATTCGTTGCGATAGTTTGAATCCATACAGGATTTGTTTGTTCGGCTGTTTGCTGTTGTACACCGGGCGTGGATCATTCGGTTTTATAGCTGTCTGGTAATGGAATGGTTTAACGATCGCACAGTCGATGTCTTGAGTAATGGTGCACTTAAAATTCCATTCAATTTGAACTATTTTCTTTGTTTTATAAGCACTGTTGAGAGCACAACACTGTTGTTTACAACTAAATGTATAGTCTGTCATGAGGAAGCAATGCTTCATTTAAGAGTTTATGCGATCGTAAATATGAAATATATAACAATTTGCTTACAATTTCACATCTGAATACACGTGTTTGATAACTAAATTATTATTTTTAAGTTTTAAAAACTTCCAAAGCATACAATGCACCGTAAACTATAAAAATACATTTAGTTATTTAAGTGTTATTTCACGCAGCATTATAATGTAAATATTTATGCGGTTTACTATTTATAAAAATGAGTAAGAAAATTAATAACATCCATTGCAACTTATCGCCCGCTTTGTTTATTCGCGCGTTATTCGACATAATAATGATTTCTCGTCGATATGCGGAAGTGACATGATATTATATAATACGAGAATATAAAACGATATTTATATAGCGATATTTCGTATAGACGCTTTTCTGGCGACTGAATGACCATAGCTCAGTCTTATCGGACACTCGAGTAACGGTACTATCGTTGACAAGTGACAAACAAACAATACTAACCAGCATATAAGTAGTACAAACAATTTACTCACTATCAGATTAATTTCTTTTAAATTGTTAGAATAGAAGAGGTGGCTCTTAAAACTTTAACGTTAACTTAAATATATTAAAAGTCAGGGTGTTTATATAGCGAGTAATTCGAATGCGATACGCGTATTGTCCAAGGCTACTTTAGAAGTCTTTGCACAAGGTAAATAAAACAAAACACCAAACTTATTCCTTGTTTTGGAATAAAAACTATTGAAGTTCGATGCGTCGCTTTATCTGACACGAAATCGATTCAACGAGTCGAATTAAGTTGAATGGTGGAACCGAATCTACAATAGTTACTCAGTAAGCAGTACCTGTTTTAGCCCTGGGCGAGATGTCTGCAGCGTCCCACGTTTGATCCCCTTTCTGCCCTGGGCGCCCAAACGTGCCCAACCCGAACGCTACCACTATGTATATTTGACCATTGGTTTATTACCAGTGTTTTGTTGATTGACTTGATTGGTTTAAGTCTGGTCGAGATATTAAATGTTTCAACATGTTATTTACGATAAAAAATTATTTCCGTTCTAACTTTACCGGTTTTGGTTGACAAATTAACTCAATAATGAGGTAACTCATCAAATTATAATAAATACGCGTCACCTGACCTTATTTCTGGGTTTTAATACGTATATAATAACGCTATTAAAAAATCGTTTTCCGTGATATCAAATGCATTGATTATATTTTCTAAAATGTTAGGCTATTCAATGTGGAAGAACGAATAAAGATTGTTTAAAGAGGATATGCGTTAAAGGTGAACGATATGACGGCCGATAGAGATGCACGGAAGAGTACCAGTGCCGACTCTAGGTAGAAAGGGCAGGAAACAGGCATCTACGACGCCAACCAAGAATCTAGCCTAGGTCTAGTTGGCTAGCATTAATATGGTCGTATTCAAAGTAGTTTTTATTTATTACATTTTTCGATTATTTAAGGGGGAAAGGAAGTCACCCCCCTACTCCCGCTATGGCAGTAACATGATATAATATTGGTATATCGTTAGTATCTATAAATACATCCATAGCGATGTTATGGCGCATTACACTCATCACTTGGGTCAGTGCGTGTCTAGTTTATTTCCAGCTATCCTTTGTACATCGCCACGGGTCATGAAGCTCGGCAACCCATAGATAGAATTTATTAAGTTATTTAATTTTATTATGGAGAAAATTATACATGAATAGTTCAAAACACAATCGATTTGTGATTCACATGAATGGTTTAATAATGAGCCTAATTGTGGCCTTTGTGCCTATTTTTCTAATAAATACATTTAAAATAATGTTTGTATTTTTGTACATATCTAACAAAATCGGAAACTACTAGACTGATTCAAAAAATCATCAAATAACTACATTATCATTGAGTAACATATACTATAGTCACCCTAACTTAGGGTAGGCTCCGAGCCCCTCAGTGGGGACGTATAGTGAGCTGGTAATGATGAACATAGACTATGTTATAATTACCGTTAGTAGATTTTTTTTTGTAATGTAGTGACCAAAGGCATTTAACTAATTTAATCGTAGGATTACTAACTAATAGGTCAAATTGTCATATATTGGACATTATTATCTTCTACTAATTTAATTATTATAAAACATTTTTATAAAAGTACATGTAAGTTAAGTTAACTTTCCCTACTAGGTTTTCATCCATGTTTTACTTAAAGAAATATAA
This sequence comes from Papilio memnon, assembly GCA_003118335.3. NCBI lineage: Eukaryota > Metazoa > Arthropoda > Insecta > Lepidoptera > Papilionidae > Papilio > Papilio memnon. The sequence goes on along the minus strand of LD688931.1, from coordinate 5,313,799 downwards.
AACTTAAACATCAATTCATTATTCACAAGAGTAAAATAATCCTACGACAAAACTAAATGTACATAAGGGTACCTCCACAAGTAAACAAGTTACTCGAATTTAGGTTAAATACACAGTCTAAGTTAAGTCGGTAGTTAAATCCTTTCAGGCATACAAAAACTGAATAATTAAATGTCCCACGAAAACCTTAATCCTTGCGTTTATAACGATGCCGCCGGCAAAACAAACACAGCCACTGATCTTGACTACCATATTTGTGTTAGTGTGACCATAATTTGCTTGATTATAAAAGTATTTGCGTGTAGGACCTTTAGTGTTAGGTTAGTAATCCATGGACACCTCTCGTTTTTTGACGGGCCCTAAGATGTTCTAATACGGAAAAACCGAGGAAGGACCGTTCTATAACACGGCTCTTATAATAATGGAGGTTTTTCCATAATTTTATTTAAGTATAATATTTTTTTTATTTTTATTTATAATAAATACCAACAGCCAGTATGGGTTTAATAAAATTAAGACAAGTCTCGAATAATATAATGGTGACCCTATTCGAGGCGAATAAACACGCTGTATAAACACGGCCACGTGTTCTTGTACATTTAACGCAAACGTAAACGGTCTAGTGTAAACATTGGCCGGACAATGTGTTCTAGACACATCCATTGTACCTTTAGTACTTATCTAATAGTAGGTAGTTATCTTAATTATTGAAAATTCTAATCCACTGAAACGCATAATATGGTATTACGTAGTAAAAAATTTATGATTGTTCATATTTTTTTTACAATTCAACAATTTTAATTCGTCTATGAAAATTGCCAGCATTGTGTTTCGTGATACGACGTGGAAACTATACAATTATCATCATCATCATCACCAGCTCACTATACGTCCCCACCGAGGGGCTCGGAGCCTACCCTAAGTTAGGGTGACTAGGCCATAGTCAAGCACGCTGGCCCACTGCGGGTTGGTTGACTTCACACATATCTTTGAATTTCTTCGCCGATATGTGCAGGTTGCATCACGATGTTTTCCTTCACCGTAAGAACGTCGGGTAAATTATGTACATATGAAAATTCGAAAAATCGAAAATCACATTGGTACATGGCGGGATTCGAACCCAAGACCTGTAGATTATCAAGTGCTTAAACCACTGAGCCACCGACGTTCTTATACTATTATGTAATAGACAATTTAATTTCCAGAATATAATAAAACTGAAGGTTCCCTACCTCCGTTTGATGTATTAATTCAAACAATCGATACGTTGGCATTTAAAAAATCTAGCTTAAGCTGATGGACTTTATCAATAATTCTTTGAATTTACTAATAACAAATGGGAGCGTCGGTGGCTCAGTGGCTTAAGCACTTGACTTGAAATCTACAGGTCTTGGGTTCGATTCCCGCCGCCATGTACCAATGTGATTTTCGATTTTTCCAATTTTCATATGTACATAATTTACCCGACGTTCTTACGGTGAAGGAAAACATCGTGATGCATCCTCCACATATCGGCGAAGAAATTCAAAGATATGTGTGAAGTCAACCAACCCGCACTTGGCCAGCGTGGTTGACTATGGCCTAGTCACCCTAACTTAGGGTAGGGACCGAGCCCCTCGGTGGGGACGTGTAGTGAGCTGGTGTTGATGACTAATAACAATGCATTTTATATAATAATATCTGAGATTCTAACCATGACGCACTAAAATCTAACGCCCTTTAACTACGCAACATCTTGATATTACGTCATCTGTTTATTGAAGTGTGAAGATTTATAAATGATTCCGACAGCTGCGCACTCTCAGAGGTAAACATGTCAATCGCACGCGTGTATTGAACACGCTACCCCCTACCGCTAACAAATATTGCTACCCGCTGAGCGATAATGACAGCATCGAAATGTGTCCTAAGCTTCAGAACCATCAGAACTGGAATATATTTATCCTGTTTCTATCGTAAGAAGGATGACAATATTTTTCCTAACTCTTAGAGCAGCACTTTTGACTAAACTAACGCACAATTGTTTAGTCGTTTTGATTCCTACGCTTATGGAGGTGCGCACACTACTCGATTTTTAGTTGTGCAACTAAACAGTTGAATTGGCTGCGAAACAATCGACAATCGCACAACAGTTGTGACAGTTTAGTCAAAGTGTGCGCCCTCTATTAAACTCGCTTAGACCTTACATCACGTCAATTGCTGCACTCATAGCCCTATTTTTTTATCAAACCCATAGGCGTTAAAGGACATCCGGTGAAAGCTTATACGCCCTATTAAAAATAGCTACGTAATAACAGTCCAATAAAAACTTTGAAGCCTACACCTTTGGGAAATCAGTTCAGATATGAAAGCCTTAGCTCATGAATAATAATTGATAATAAAGAATAAATTTATCGCTACGAGCATCATTATTACTCAGAAGATACTTTGGAAACCTTAAATCCCTGGTTCTCTCAACTAAGTCAATGGACGTACTAATTAATATGTCCATTATCTGAAGGGAATTATAAAAACAAAGCTGGATTTGTAAAACCAGTACCACTTTAGACAATTTATTATCTATACTAATATTATAAAGAGGAAAGATTTGTATTTTGTATATATTGAAATAACTCAAAAACTACTGGACCGATTTTGAAAATACTTTCACCGTTAGAAATATAATTTATCTGTGAGTAACATGAGCTATATTTTTTTTATATATTAATTTAATGACGGCGAAGTCGCGACAAACAGCTAGTTTCTAAATAAATGTACATTGAATTAAATTTATATTTTACGGGAAGCAGCGCGATATTGTAGGCTAAAGCTATCCGATATGTTGGAAGCTTATCGGATTCCAGTATTTGGGTCAAAATTTACTAACTCAGATTTCAACAACTCGCTAACAAGCGTACTTTGTTAACAATTTTCAATAAAAGTCAGCGAAAATTCAGTTAAAATACTATCGTGTAAGGTAAAAAATCGTTATTAAAATTGTTCATTATTACAATATGACGATTTTGTCGCATTTTTTGTACCACGTCATTACACGAAAGTACAACTAGGCTAGGCATTACTTAGGGTTGAGGTAGTCGCATGCCGCCGGCAGTAAAGGACATATTTCACCAGATTGCTCATTTAGTTAATGCAGTCATTTAAAATGATATACTCAAAGCTGCGTGTGCAACGACCTTTATATCTTTAACTTCTGATTAAATGTAATATAGTGACATAAATATTTAAAGGTTTTGTTTTACGAGAGTTTTACTTCAATAGGTGATAAGGTTGGGCAACCGCCCAGGGCGCAACAGACCTGCCAATTACTCTCACATCCTCTCCCAGGGCGCTAATAGTGCTGAAACCTACGTTCTTAAGGTCATTATTTAACAGTTGTTTTTTGTTATCAAATCACTTGAACAAGATATATTTGTTATCTAATTGTTAAAAAAATTATGTTTAGTAAAATATGTTCGCATATTTCGAAGATTTGTTAGTCTTAATTAAGTAGGAATTTATTCTGACGTTAATATCAAGTACCACGGAATATTCAAGCGGTACAATATGTGTGCCCTTCTGTCCTTGGTTTATGTTCTTATCCTAATATACGTCTTGGCCTCAATTTGTTCCAGACTGTTGAAAAATGTAACCCATTACTTAACTCACTTCTATGGCCTTACAAGAACATATATGAAAAAGAACTACTTTAATAAAGAAAGAAGAGAATAGACATAAGAAAAATGCAGAGCTATAAAAAAAATCTTTATAAAACCGGTCTTTTGGTAATTATAAAAACTTGGTTTTAAATCATACTAATATTACAAATGCGAAAGTTTAGATGGATGGATGTTTGTTAGAGTTTGTAGCCTAAACGGCTGAACGGGTTTCGATGAACTTTGGTATAGATGTAGACGATAGTCTGGAAGAACACAAAGGCTTACTCACTTTTGTTTTTTTTTTAATTCCACGCGGACGGAATCGCGGCCGAAAGCTAGTAGATAATATGTGCTTTTTCGTGTTAATATCCAAAGAGATGATTATCTATTTGATTTCAAAATTACGCTGATATTAATTAAAATGGAATCATCATGTAAGATGTGGCTAAGCTTAGTTAGTTGAGAAAAAATATTTTATCCAAAACATTATTGAATTTACAGTTTTATCGACATATATAGGTCGTACATTTCATTTCGCGTTAAAAACTTATTGTAGTTACAAAGAATATGCAAGTTTATTTCACTATCAGTACATCACTGATAACTGGTCATGAGTCATACGAACTGTTTTAGATCTAAACTAAGAATAACTGGCCGCGCTGCCAAAATTATACCACATAGTTCCGCGTCTGTTACTCTTACATAGTGATATTTAACACAATTGGGATAAACAAACGACAACTGCAAGATTGTCGTCCCAAAGTTGATTACATTGTTTTTGCATACCCTTAGACACTGTTTAGTTGAACACGTGTTTTAAACTGACAACCCCTGATTGATTATTATGGACGTCTCGGTTATATCTTTCACCATAAATAAATACACTACTTGCGATATAAGTTTTTTAATATTTATTGATGTAGATCGCGTCACGCAAGCCTACGCATATTTCAATAACCATGAACTTGTAACAGGGTTGACATAAATGTATTTAACACTAGCTTTCCCCCTCGACTCTATCCGCATGGAATTAAAAATAACAAAAGTTAGTAGTCTATGTGTTCTTCCAGACTATCCCCTACATCTATACCAAATTTCATTGAAATCCGTTCAGCAGTTTAGGCTACAAACTCTAACAAACATCCATCCATCCATCTAAACTTTCGCATTTATAATATTAGTAAGTATAAGTATATCATTTAATTCTTTGATAGTCATGCCCAATATGATTTTTGGATTCATTTGATTTAAAAGAACACAAAACGAGCAGTGTGTCGCTACCCTTATGCTCTCGTTCTTTCAACATTTACGAGTCGCTCCTGCCTTCATAATGAGAATATAAATCATTCCTATACAATAAATCAGCCACCGTTCTCGGCCGAGCTTCCTCAATGTTTAGGCCAAGGATACACTCTGGATTACTTTGTGTTTATTGCTTTCGACTGGTATACGAAACACATAACAGTGTTGTTAACAAGAAACATTAAAACTACCGCACCCAATCATTTAATGTTTACTAAGTATCTCGCTTAGTGAGTGCGGAAGTAGTAATAACAAAATGCTTCACAATAATTTCTGCTTCAGACTTACGTCAGAGGTTTTATTGAATTTTAATTACAATACTTGATGTCTCCGCTATATCATTACGTTCAGGTCATCGCTTCAGGGTTTAAGGTTTGACGGAGCATGCGTGGAGTAAACTGGGTCAAACGGCCAGACCACGGACACAGCCCAAGCACCGGCTAACATTTATCATTTTTATTTTACCACTTATATTAAACCCATATTAAATTGGTCATAAATCAGATACCAAAAAAGGTAGCTATGGTAGCAAAAATACGTATTAATAAAGGTTTTGTAATTATTTTCTACATTATACTTTAATTTCATGCTACCATTTAAAATTTGAATTACGTAAAACTTCCAACGTCGTAGAATCCATAGAAACTCCAAGACAGATACTTAAAACTTTATAAGACTTCAACTTGTTTTGTATCCACTCTTTAGCGGGCGCAGACATTTGACTAAACTATCGCACAACTGTTTAGTCGCGATTTGATTCATATGAGCTTATATGGAGGTGCGCACTACTCGATTTATAGTTGTGCAACTAAACAGTTGAATTGGCTGCGAAACAATCGACAATCGCACGCTGTGCGATATTTTAGTCAAAGGTGTGCGCCCGCTCTTACGGTATAAATTCTCGTCAGTTCTGCGTATATTTCCTCACTTTGTGTTACGATTTGTTACATAATGTATCAGTATTCCATTATTCTCTTACAAAGCGATCCTTCACGCGATAAATTGTCAATTCCCGGTAAATGTCAACGGAATTAGATGCGTGATATTTCCGGGTGTATTAATTCACTGTTGCTATTTGCTAGTTTGCGGTCTGATAGAGTTAATTTTATATTGCTAACTAGCTGTTTCCGTACGACTTCATATTATAAAAACTGTCTTTTATTGCGTACATTCGGTAAAACTTTCAATAGCAATTGTCAAAATTCAAATGCACAATGATAACGAAGGCCTTTAACATTGACTAACAATTACTGCTATCATAGCAATCTTGCTTCTTTGCTTGTAATTTTTGTTACCTTTCCCCACGACATTTTTTTCCAATTTATTCACCCATAATTTTAATAGTGTAATAATATATAGCCTTTAGTATATCGTAAGTGTTCATAAACATAATGTGATTTCTGACATTCTACATAACAGTGTGTTTATCATATTAAGTTAAGATAAACCGAACTTCTAGACAATATTGCTGTCTCTGTTTTTCGAAGAGAATGAAAGAGTCAGACTATTTTGTTTCTGCAGCAGAACGTTATATTTGTATCGTGGCAATTTAACCGTCTGAATTGATGCATCGCTTGTTTTGTTACAACTGATGTTTGTTGTCGTTCTATTCTCGTCTTCAAAGCAAACGCCCGGCAGACGTATTGAAGCTGTTACAGCCGTCGATTCGCAAGCAATTAATTAATACTTGTTTAGATTAATTAATTACACAGATGAGGCTAGAGATGTATTATTTTAACATTTGTCCATAAAATACAAAATTCATTTTCTATCATTCACATTATAAATCATTAATTCCCTGTTGAATGAAATGAATGAAGCTTTCATCATGATCAATTCCGAATACATTCGAATGACATCTATTTGAACTGAACGAAGGATAAATTACCATTCACAAAACCTTTTGGTCCTTAAATCTCCTACAGAGGCGTATCACTGAAGGAGTTTAAGGGCCATACGGCTTATAAAATAACGTACTAATTATTCATGTGACAGTGTACCTTTTTAATGGAGAATTTTTGAAATTGGTGTAGTAGTTTTTGAGTCGATTAATTACATACAAATATTAGTAAATATATATACATTATTAAATATTAAGATAATAACATTTCTTAACAGTTCAATGCGTCGTAATAAATCTCGCAGACGAAGGTTAAACAATTAACGTCTCGTCCTTGTATGTTAACATAATGTTCGCCGAACTCAAGAACTCGCATCAATTAACTTCGTGTAAACTTTGAAACAATTAACGTCTTTTCGATTTCTCATTTAACTTGTGACAAGTTGTCTCTTCGACTATACGTTAATCAAAACTTCTGCACATGTTCTGTGGTTTTTAACATTTTTACTAACCGTGCTTGGTTAGAGGCGTCACAGCATGCTTAGATATTTACACTAATTCGTGCACAACACTTATTACCTGTATTACCGCAATTATAGATACACACGTGTTTTAACTCTGACTGCTGCTCGTTGATATCATGGACATCTAGTTTTTTGTGGCTGAAGTTTTAATGTTTTATTTTAATTTAAAAATATATAATTGGGAATAAAGTGACATTCGCAATAACAGCGGATTCAGCTACCGAACAGGCACACGACCGCTGATAACGCAAATCAAGGACACGGCAGAGCATTGTGCTTACTGGTATACCAAATAACGCTTGTCTTTAGTTATGTCATATCAATTTCATAAAACCTACATAAAATGCCCTATTAATAAGCTACAATTAGTGTTCAAATCAGCTCTGAACGTGTTCAAATCATCAAATCAACCTTGAACAGCTGAACTGCAACTCAAAGACTAAATTAGCAGCTCATAGCTCAACGCGAGGTATTATCACTATGTGAGCCAACGAGCCGCGAACTATCCGGTGATTAGTAATACACAGATCATACCTCTAGGTACATATTAAACTGATCTGTAAGCCGGTACAATGGTCACCCATACGACTGGGCTGATCTGCAGATCATCAAATATAGTTGAGCTACGCACGGCTAGGTAATAAACGCAAATGATTCACGCGCGTCGTTTGGGCTTAGCATAACAAAAAACCGCCATAATATACGGCAGCCGATCGCGGCAGACGTGTTCTATCTCAAACCGCCGCCAAAGTAAACACCGTTGTCAAACTTTTATGTGATCGTTACGCAAAAAAACGCTTTGTTTTCACTGCGACGTTTTAGTGCGTGCTAATAAGTGTAAAAATGCGTGTAAATGTAAGTATTGAAACAAAATGCCTCCATTCTATGCAATGTAATTAAATAAAGAGAATATTTTCAAATGCCTTATATGGCAGCCATTACGATTTTTCAGTCATTTTGTTAAAATTGTTATATAGTTTTGTTAAATAAGAGTTAATAATTTTATATAGTTACTAGCTATTACCCGCGACTATCCACGCGGGAGTCGCGGATCTCTTTTGAAGATATGTAACTAACATCTATCCATCGAATCTTTCGCAATTATATTTTTCCACTAAAGTTAAAGCCATTCTAATTGCTCTATAGAAGAGCACTTTTAATAATTATGAATATTTTAATGCATGCAAGAGACAGTTCTATCAAGTAATTTGACCTTCGCCTTTAACGGCATTTTTACGTCTTTTATCTAGTTGATAGTAAAACAGGATGCCATAAAATGGAATATAGCCAGTTGTAAAGTGTTAATGGTTGTCTAGGAAAACGGTTAACTGAATTGATATCGATTTTTATTTATCTGTAGTATGTAAAAGGAAGATTATTTACAAGATAAATGGAAAAACAAGGATTTTGTAATACAATTTTTTGCATTTTCCACTTACTTTGTTTACGTAGGGACCGACTGTATGTAGATCATTTAGGAAATATAAAAGGGTTAAGTTTGATGAAGATTTTAATAAATTAAACGAGTACTGTTAGAAAATTCAATAGAAATACTAGTTTTTTCGGAGTAAAATGTCAACAAAATTCTAGTGGCATAACATAGGTACCAAAGAGCGAACTTCTACGAATCTAACATCTTGGTTTAACTACGGACAAGCGTCAAATATTCCACCAAATAAATTAGGGGCCTAGTTTATACGCAGTATTTTTTAAATATCTTTCCACTGAATACATGTTTTGTAGCAGTGTTACGAGATGTCGGATCTTTCACAGCTCGGGCCGCGTCCGTTTCTGGGAACAATGGAATTTTAATATCACGGAAAGCGACCGCGAGCAACGAAGTGTTGTTTAAATGTGCTATATTTTATCTGCCAGAGTTACTTTTTATTAGAATTTCTTTTTTTTACAATGGTTAGCTTTATGCTTTTGTTTTTACAGTTGACATTGGTATCTCTAGCCCAAGATCTAGGCTAGGTCTAGGCGTGAAGCGTCCTATAAGGTGTTATTCAAGGTAGTTTTCATACCTATATTAATAATAGATATCTGAAGAATTTACAATTAAAAGAAAATTTCAATTTTCGACCTTATTACAATTGCTTAAGAAATATTAAATTCATTTATCAGATACGAAATTCAATTTCCTAAAGCACTGCTTATTTTTATATTCGGCAAAGTTTGGCGCGAGAATAAATACAGGGCAATTTACATGCTTGTAGAGCGAGGCGGGGTGGGCAGCGCGGAGGGTAGAGCATGAATTATGGAGCAGTTCCCCACACCGAAACTTTACAATTGCCATTGAAAATGATCTGCACATACATTTAAAATTATAAAAGGTAAAACAATTTACATAAATGTGATGTAAATTAATTGGGTAATTTATTCATATAGTGAAATCACATATTTTTCCTTAAACATTTTGTTTTTGTGCAATTACACCGATATCGGGAAATACATGCAACGCAAATTAGTGCTTAAATATTTAATTATATACAATTAAATCGGGTTATAATACTGGTTAAAAATAATCTACCAACAGATGGCGCTGTATTCTGTGACATCATCATTTTATTAAATAAAATTTATTGTAAGACTGCAATCCATATTAAATGCTATTATTTATATAAGACGCAATTGTAAAATTGTATTATAATTTGTTATTAAAAATGTTACAATATATATTACTGGCTGAATAGACATTTTAACGGAATAAAAAAGGAAGAAAAAGTGAAGCATAATGAAAGAGAATGTCACAGAGTACTTTGTAACATACTGAAATAGAGACCAATCTTCGCCCTCAAATTGGGTAACTCGAAGAACAGCGCCATCTCTATCGGCTAGTTTACAACTTTCGTTCTTTATTCTTCTGTTTTGTTTTTTTTTTTTTTTTTGATGTACCATTATGAAAAGATTTATATATCCATCCAAATAGTGCATTATACCAATTAAGTAGGGCTATTGAAACACAGTCTTCATATAATGTCATGGAGAATGTCAAGATGAAAAAATGTATGTGTAGAATTTTTGTTATATTGTAAATGAGTTGTGTAAAAATAAAGAAATTTACAAAAAATGGTGGTAGTTTTAATATTTTTTTTGTAGTAAAAATATTTTAAACACTAGCGCAAGAAATCTATGTTAATAAAATGGGGTCGCAATATTATCTCGAATCAAATAATATTAAAGTAACTTTTGTTATTTAAAATAAATAAATTGGACTTTGATCAGCAAATATATTAATAGGTAAAACGTTTTGTAACTTATAATACAAAGATTTGAATGGGAATTAACAATTATAGGTCTATAGCCGTAGGGCGTAATATTAACAGAGTTCCATTTGTATTAATTCAATACATTTGAGGTAGACCCTCTGACCTAATTGGACCCTGGCAATGTGGGGTATCGCCGAGACCCTGGTTATATAATTTAAACAGTAACACTAATTTGTTCTTCATTTGCTAACTAAACCTAACCGAAGTTTCTGAACCTTTAATCGCCAATTTTCTTTAATCTAAGGGAATTAAAAACATTTTTTCATGTAATTTCAGAAATTAACTCTATATTAAGATACATTAAAAGAAAGCATACATGTCACGTGCACTCATACCGTGACCATATAATTGGCTTCACGTTTACACCGGCCATAATACGTTAGGGGTGTGTCTCGCCCCGTGTTGACGAGGGTTGCAAAATACGAGAACATTAAAGTGAACGTAAAATGTAGCAATTAAATACGTGCTGCGCGATTTGTTATAATTATTTCCAAATTCATTGCCACATGAGGGTGTATCACGAATAATTGTGGTATATATCGATACAATTTCTATCAAAATAAAACAAATTTTGTCGCCGTTAAGAAAACGTTCTCGAAAATGTTTGAGATAACCCCTCTGTCCCCGTTGTAGCATTTTTCCTCACGCGTAGGCATTGCGTAGTAAACCGTAGCAATATTAGAATTAATGTCATCAATACTTCTATCAATATAAAAGTTTAGGTTCAGAGTTTCAATGTGTAATACTAAGGTAACCGAAAAGCTTTTAAGCGAATTAACGAGAGCAGCAAAGTTGGTAACTTGGCCGAGATAGCCAGAGAGCCGGATAGCCTAGACTGGCGCTAATGGATTAACTTGCTAATAGGGGTTAAGAGCTTACACCACTAACATTAAAATGTAGTAAAATTTTATAAAGTTTCCGTTTTAATATTTATTAAACTACAGCGCTACTGCTAGAGATAGTTAACCTATGCTATTAATGGTCGGTTTCCCAGCTAAGTTTATTTCGTTAGTGTTGTTGGTTCAATAAATTCATGAAATGCGTTTCCGAACTACGTAACTTGAGTTTTACTACGTTGAAACTGAGGTCAACCTAATGAATCACAGGTAATGATAAAATAAGTGGTAACTTCAGAAACCCAGCATAAAAGTAACAAAACCACCGAACTTTTTTTAATGAAAAGAATCTGTATCTAGCCATCACCAGCTCACTATACGTGGTAGCCACTGAGGGGTTCGGAGCCTTTTTTTCCAGAGGGAAATGCTTTATGCATACTCCGTGCCTCGGGGCAGACACGGAGTTATGTGGGATTCTTCCCGTAATGGGGCATACCCACTAAACCCCTCTGTTCCCTCCTGGCCATTATGTGGGACGCCACAGGATCGCTTTCGTTTGACACAGGGGGGCTAGGCCATAGTAGACTAGGAGCGTCGGTGGCTCAGGGGTTTAAGCACTTGACTTGTACATCTACACTTCTTGAGTTCGAATCCCGCCATGTATCAATATAATTTTTCGATTTTTTGAAATTTCATATGTACATAATTTACCCGACGTTCTTACGGTTAAGTATCTAGCAATGTTACTTAGTTATTCTTACAATATTGTAATCTGAAAGTGAGAGAAAAAAACTGTTTTCGAATTTATTTTTTTCCATCAAATGACACGTGCTCCGCGCCTGCCTTTACAATAGCTTATTACCATAGAATAAATATGAATGTAAATAATATTCATGAATTAAATAAAACAAATTTGTTGCAAGTAAAGTGGGGTCATAGGTCGAGACACGAATTGCTTGAGTCGTACAATTGAGGAGCCAAGGTTCGATAACATCTCGCGTTCATTGCCGACAAAGATTAAGTAAACGGTCGTGTTACCAGGGTTTATGGATTACATGGGATATTCCTATATAATTTACAATGCGTCAAAGTATGAGCCATAAAAATGCTGCTTAGTACAAAGTAAATTAAGAGGAGAACCTATGGGCCCTTAAGGCTCGCGTGCCTTATTAAATCATACTTGTAAAAACTGTCAAACTCACTGTCTCAATAATGTCAAATCTGTGGATTAAAATACAGGAGAATGTACTTTTGTATCTGTAATTTACTTAAAATACGAAGAAATTCCTACAATTTAGGAATTTCACGTCAAAGTGATGGTTACGATATCAACGAGGTCAGTGCGGTCAGGGCCCGGCACGCTCCTTGGCGACAGGCACGCGGCTAATCTTCAGATAATTGGACCGGCCTTTAACGTGTTTCCTTATCACATTTTGTAGATATAATGATTAGGGAAAAAGAAGTAAACAGCTACTTTTGACAAAAGAAATATGGTCAGCTCCACCTTAATCACATCCGTAAACAAGATAATTCTTTCTCTTTGATGAAAAATGAATATCAGGTTCAAGGAAATATTCTAAAGTAAATTTCAAATTATAATGATTAACTTTTTTTTTATTATAGGGTTTGAATATGGGCAACTGCTGAACGGTGCGAGAGATCGAGGCGCGGCGCTAAACTCAACCTTACAGGATGACCAAAAAGTTCGAATTCAACTGGCAGATCCCCGTCCCGGAACCGCTGCTGCAAGTGAGTTATTATTATTTGTCACCATTTGACACTAAACCGAAGTAGACAGTAACTGTTGGTTTCCACTGCTTAAAACCAGAAAACGTTAGATTTTTTCGAAGAGAATAAGAGAGATGACAATTATATTATGGCTGTGTCAGCAGTGGAAACCCATGCTTACATCAACCACTACACACATTTTTACTTTATGAGTATACATTTGAAAAACTATGGAAACTCGTATAGGCTTTCAGATTCAAAAATACGTGTATATCATGAATGTGGATGGATGGATAGATTTAACATAGATGTTCAGGATAGTCTGGAAGAACTCAGAGACTACTTATCCCGGATATAATTACGGTAAGATAGATATAAAACAAAGTCTGGAGTAACACACGATTCATCCCTAAAAGTCAGGTTCCCGAGGGACAAATGGTTTTTCGTGTGTTTTATATGTAGAAACCGCGGGCAACAGCTAGTCTATACTTAATATGATAAAGAGGAAAGATTTGTATTTTTGTATGTATTGAAATAACTCAAAATCTACTTGGCCGATTTTAAAAATTCTTTCACCGTTAGAATGGTAATTTATCTTTGAGTACATATTTTTATATTTTTAATTTTACGCGGGTGACGTCGCCACCAACAGGTAGTGTTTAAAATTCTCTCCTATAATTGGCTCGCGGAGTACAAAGTGGTACACGGGTTAAGTATCTCGAGATAATCCAACATGATATGTTAATTAAGGTTACCTCGCGCTTATTAACTTTTAAACTGAGTTCCAGGCGTATTTATTTTTATTATGAAACTAGCAGTTGCTCGCGACTTCACCCGCGTGAAATTAAAAAAAAATATAACCATTTTAATGGTGAATGAATTTTTGAAATCTGCCAATTAGTTTTAGAGTTATTTCAATACATACAACAATACAAATCATTTCTCTTTATAATATTAGTATAGATGTCTAATCTGGATTAAAATCTATGTTGAAAATAGAAATATAGTTGGGACGATTAAAGTATTTCAATAGGTCAAATCAACGGTAAATATTTTTTTTATCGTATTTAATTTTTTTTTATACAATAAGGTGGCAAACGAGCAAGCGGCTAAATCCGCCGAAATAGCGAAGCGACCGCTGCCCATAGCCATGCGCAATTGCAGATGCGTTGCCTACCCTAAATCGACGGAGGAGGAGACGCACATAAAGAGGATATTTCCCCTTCCTATGCATCTCCTCCACCGTCAAATCGACTTTCCCGTCCAATCCTCTCCTTATAAGAAGAGGGTGAAACGGGAAAGGGACTAAAGTTGGGTCTCCGGCACCACACTCATCAGACGAAACGCGGAATTGCTCCCACTTCACGCCTGTCTTCTGTGTGGTCGTGGCATTGCACCGAGCGAGCCGACCCATTCGTGCGATGTTAAAGCGGGCTCTACCACTGTTAATGCGTTTTTGTTTCAATAGTTTCTACATACAATGTACAGATAAATTCGCCGGAAACTAATAATCAGCTGTTATTAATAATATTTATTTATGTTTCATTAGCTTCGTGAGTACGGCTACAATGTCAGCAAACATGTATGACATACAAACTAAATAAAACGAAATAATCTTGAGAAAATGTATTTATCTTGTACAATTTTTTTATAACTTTCATAGAGTAAAGATTAAACGGGAACAAAATGTCGACTAGAGCATATTTAACTTTCCTACATATGAATTCCTTATAGCCCACCCTTTTGTTTGAGAATCTCCTTCCCTTTCGATAGATTACAACAAGAAAATGGCGATCTATGTTTAATTTCTTTTTGTACGTGGGTGACAATCAATAACTCTGTCTGCCCCAATTCGATTATCACTCAGTAATTAATTACTTAAATTTCTTTTTAACATTTCCTACAGAAAAATCATTTTTACAAGCTTCAGGGCCTGTCCCACCAAATTGTAAATTGTCTGATAACAATCCAACGTGTAAAATATGTATGGAAATATCGGATTCTGTTCCCTTATCCGACAGTGACGTCATTTTTAAGCTATCTGAGCCTCTATCAGCCAATGGTGGGACAGGCCCTAAATATCTATCTCTAACATACTATGAGTGCAACTGAGTAGTTACTAAAAATTAAGTTATTTATGTACAATAATGCATTACTTATCTACTCCCAATTTCATTAGGAGTTGCTTTCATAGTGTTCCGCGCTATAATACATCCGTAGTTGGAAGGCTTTTGTTTAGTAATAATAGCTTTAAGCTTACAATTATACTTGAATTCTACTTGAAATAATACTATTTTATTAATAACTTTAGATCAAAGTACAACGTTAACTTAAGAGGGTCCTTGAGATGTTTATCAATTCAGTAAAATTAACGACAATTTAACTAAAGTTTCGTTGTTTTCCATCTTACATGACAAATACTTGACTATTTTTAATCCACATTGAAGTAAAACATACTAGTATTTTGGAGTATCCTATTGATGATCCAATCCAAAATGATCCAATAATGATTTCAAAAGGGTCTATTATAACTAATGCGTGACAGTTGCGAGAACTTTCGTAACGTAATCTACAATATTTGTAAGAGATTTGATAGTTTACACTCGACAGGGGCGTAGCACTAACGTTCTCACGAATATTCTTGATAACCTCTGTGCCGAGAAATTCTCGCTTGATCGCTTTCTTTCCTCTGATCCTTACTTTATCGGTCAGAATGTAGCGTCAACATCGATAGAAATTATTCCATACACCCTTGCTTAGTTAACATTCCTCTCCTTTATTACTGCGTGTTTCATTTTAAAATAATAATAAAAATTAGTGGACGTAAAAATTGGGATTGTCGACAGGAATTATGTTTGCTAATATAAACTATCAGGCGCCTGTAAAGGAAAATGTGTTCTTTTATCTGGCTTTAAAAGAAATTCATGCCATTTCAATAAAAACACTAATATCAGAAGGCCATTATACTCTTTCACTAGAAGTGTTAATGCACAATACGAACGTCTTTTGTGTCGATTTGCGTCTTTCAATAAACATAGAGAAACAATAAGAAGCACTTAAAGTATTGAAACACTATTGCGGGGTTTGGCTGCAACTCAAGAATGCTATAATATACATCGATGTTTGAAATACGACACATTTCGTGTGTTTATACAGTTAAACATTGTTATTGATTTTAAAGATGCGCACAGACATGTTACACGGCATGAATTTATACAATCCATAGGAAATGTTAGGGGAAGTAGTCGTTCGATGCGGTTTTTAGACTCCGTAACATTACCCGGCGTAACATCGGTCTGTACTTGTACGCACCTTAAGTACCCAGTGATTTTACTTAATTATACGTGTTGTTTTCAATCTTCTATCCAAACCAGTACTAAACTTTACGCCTATCCTCCAAGTTTTAATTTTTACTTGGCATCATTAGAACTTATGTATAAAAAACAATGTGATGTTTCGGCAGTGTAAACTGACTGTTATTTCATCTTGTACAGGGCGCGGTGTTCGATCGATGGACGGAGGAGAAGGATAACACAGAACTTGAGCAGAACTGCCTCTTCAAAGTCGACGAGTACGGCTTCTTCATCTACTGGAAGAGCGAAGGCAAGGTAAGGATAACTGTGGTTAGGGCTACCATATTTTAAAAAAGTAGACATGACTGTAAGAATTTGGGTTAAAGCCGAAGAGGTGGCAACCCTAGTAACATTTATACGGCCGTCACAAGTATTGCTTGAAGGTTAGAAGCTACCTGTTTAAGACTCAGTGTCGGCGTTAGTAGAGGACCGCCCAGGGCGCTGGACAGACGGCGTCATAGATCTGCGAATTACAGTCTCACATGCTTATGTGGGCTTAAGGGCTTCCTTAACACCCCAAGTCACTGGTATAGCTAAAACCAGCTAAAGTACGACGGTGACTCGTATTGTCAAATGCCAAGGTTCGCTTTGGATTGCACAACTCTAATATACAAGTCATTGAAGTAAACAGTAAAGTAATCTGACATCAACTCAACACAAAGGTCGGAAATTCCCATTGAATTTCAGACTGAACCTTTTTAACCTTTTTCAAAGTTTATATCAAAAGAAAATATATGTTTTTTATCCTTTAGGACAAAGGTTTAGCGAACATAGTATAAATTCAGTACGAAGGTATTTTGGCTTCATACAAATTCCTTTCATTTCATACAAAGCATATCACAAGCTCACGAACTTGTTTACTTTCAATTATTTGCTCTACAAAGGACATTTTTGATCAGTCACATGCGTAACTTTATTTAACTTTGAATAACTTTAAGATATTTCGCCATCTTTATTAGATCGTTATTCTTATAGTAATATATCTTTTTACATTTATATCATACTTCTGTTATTAAAGTTTATTCAGGACTTACCTTTTTTAGGTTAGAAACGGCGAAAGTTTTTAGTCGACTGGACAATAACGCATTCTGTTTTAATACTAATTCATAATCGAATACATTGAAAGATATATTAAAACGTGAAATTCGTATATCTACGTCTTTTCCCCATATAGTACGATCATTCGCAATTCTCAAATAACTAGCCGTTCCCGTGCGGCTTCATCCGCGTGGAATTATAAAAACTTTATTTTATTGTTTACATTTGTCAAATTATCAATTGTAAAGGTCAAAATGACATGACATGATGACAAACCATGGCAATCTTGATTCCTTGATGTTGGCAACAACTTATGGTCTCTTTCCCACATTAGGGTTTTTATCCAATTTATTTACCACCTAAGTTTAATAGCGTGAAAATATATACCCTAAAGCGTGGCGTAATTGTATGGGTTTTTTTTAAATAATAATTCAAAAATATTCCGTAATTACTGACATCTTAGACAACAAAGAAGTGTGTGTTTACGCTTTATTATATTAGTATAGATAAATATCTTTGCTCTCAACTGGTATACGAGTACAGTTTGCATCGAACGCAATAATTTATTTCTATTCCAATACATGTGGGTGTACGTGATTGCTTTGTGGTCATTTTAATCAGCACTACCATATAGAAAACACATTTAACACTAGCTTTAACCCGCGACTTTATCCAAGCGTAATTTAAAAAGCCTAATTTCTATTCTTCTACAGTATGTTCTAGTTCTGTGCCAAATTTAATCGAGGTTCGTTCAGCCGTTTTGGGAATACATGGAAACAATCATCCATCCAAAGCTTCGCATTTAAGATATTAGTAGAGTTTTAACGAGACGCCCTACCTATGTACCTCTCTATAATTATTATATTTCCTTTTCTGTTCAATAATTCTACTTTAGAAGTCATGTATTACGTTTCGTATAAAAA
This sequence comes from Papilio memnon, assembly GCA_003118335.3. Taxonomy (NCBI): domain Eukaryota; kingdom Metazoa; phylum Arthropoda; class Insecta; order Lepidoptera; family Papilionidae; genus Papilio; species Papilio memnon. Next base: position 5,295,351 of record LD688931.1, on the reverse strand, counting down.
TACTATATCATACTTAATACTAATATAAATGCGAAAGTTTAGATGGATAGATGGATGGATGTTTGTTAGAGTTTAAAGCCCAAACGGTTGAACGGATTTCGATGAAATTTGGTATAGATGTAGATGATAGTCTATAAGAACACATGGGCTATTCACTTTTATTTTTTTTAATTCCAAGTAGACGGAGTCGCGGGTAAAAGCTAGTAACATCTATAAAGGACAGAGTTCGTTTAACTTAAAATTAAGTTATCAAGTTCAGATATTACTTGATGTGACCTTTACTGACATTCATTGAATATGTTAAATAATTACTTCTATTAAATTTACCTTTCAGTAACTAAATGTTAATGTCAAATGATATAGTAATGTATAATTTATTAAGATTATTAATTTGCATTTATTTATAAGGCTTTAGAGGTTGTAACTGTGTTTTCATTGTAGAATGATCTGTACAAAAACATGTTCTCGAACAAGAGAAACAATAGCATTCACAGGAAACAAAATAATATAACCATAGATAGTTGTTGTAATCACTAAACACTACTTAAACATAACGAATTACAGATCAGAGTAAGTGTGGGCGCACACCTTTGACTAAACTATCACACAAGTAGCAACTATCACATCGAGTAGTGTCACCTCCATATAAGCTCATAGGAATCAAAGCGAGACTAAACAATTGTGCGATAGTTTCAGGTGTGCGCACGCTCTAAAGACATTTCGCAGTGCAAATATCAACATTTCAACAAAATTGAATCGTTAACTTGTACCGAGAGCACGTAAAGATCTCGAATGACCGGGAACAATTCTCCTAAGCTTGGTTTAACGACGGAGCGCAGGTGCGCCCAGAATTAAAACCACTATAAAACACTTAATGACCCTTCAGTTAATTCCAACAGAGCTATCGCACGACTTACTCTTAACGAGGGTCAATGTGCTTGGTATTATAAAAAGTTACCTAAAAAACATACCTAACATCTTACTAACATAATAATTGCGAAAGTTTAGATGGATGTTTGTTAGAGTTTGTAGCCTAAACTGCTGAACGGATCTCGATGATATTTGGTACAGATATAGAGGATAGTCTGGAAGAAGACATGGGCTACTTACTTTTGTTTTAATTCCATATGGATGGAGTCGCGGGCGAAAGCTAGTGTACTCATAAATTTATAACAAAACACTATCGTCATTTTCGAAGTTAACAATTTGTCTTCCTTCAGTGTAGTCAAGGCGTATGGCGTATAATATACATTAGTAATTCAATAGTCGAGTACCATAAAGAGAAATTGTCGAAAGCCCTGAAAGTACTTATAATTCGATTGAAGCTTTTCTTGACATTGAGGTTTTGATATAACGAGCTTATCTCACCGAACTCGTTCAGAAATCTTGCAAGAGCAGCCTTTTGAGATCCTCAAGCACCATAAAGAGGGTAGGCCGAGCCTTTACAATAAGAAGGGAATTTTCAAAGACTCCAAATTGTGTAGTACCTTTAGAAATCTCGGGAATTGTCGACTAATGTTTATGATTCAAATTACGGAATAAAAAACGTTAAAAGCACTTTTTAATGCTCATTACTTCCATTACAAACACAATTTAAAGTCAATCTTATCTTACCTCTTACTAATATTATAAATGCGAAAGTTTAGATGGATGGATGTTTGTTAGAGTTTGTAGTCTCAACTGCTGAACGGAATTTGGCATAGTTGTAGAGGATAAGCTGGAACAACCCATAGGCTACTTTTTTTTTAATTCCACGCGGAGTTGCGGGCGTAACCTACTGTGTTATAACATCAAACGCTTTGTGTCCTTTCATGTCGCGTAGCGTCAGTTCAATACTTGATGTGGGCTTCCATTAGAATACAAGGCCTTCACAAGTCTTGTGACGCTATCTACATCTGTCAAGCTTGAAGCGGGGCTCGATTGTTGCACATTTCTAGGTCACTTCTGACGTTTTCTGCAAAAGGAAAATGTATACAATGTAAAACATTTGTGTACACTTTAGTATCATTGTTAACTATTGAATTATGATAGCTAACTGTTGCTTGCGACTTCGCCCGCGTGAAATTATAAAAATCATAGCCTATGTTACTCACTGATAACATAGCTTTTTAATGGTGAAAGATTTTTTTAAATCGCCCCAGTAGTTTTTGTGTTATTTCAATACATACAAATCTTTACAATATTGGTAAAATATATAAGAGATCTAACGTGTAGAAATGTAACATATCCTACAAATAAAACTGCCTTTATAACACAAAACAATATGTGTTTATGAGTAGATGAAATAGATTTTATATTGTAACAAGAAACAAACCTTTCATTACGCTATTAATAGTTCCGATATATTGTGCAATATATTGCACAATAAACATGCTAGTTCCGCAGCTTTACGGTCCATCTCTTATTTGGAGTGATTTAAAAACATTGCATTCCAACCCACGCTTTGAGCAAACATATTCAATTGATTCTACTTGATGCATTCCACCATGTAACGTTTTTATTTACCTCAAAATCAAAATGTAAAGTATGTTAAAATATTTTTAATGTTTTAACAATTCAATTATTCAAAACGTTTTTAATGGCGGAGCATCATTCGTACAACTAAATAGTTTCTTAGGGATCTAATTTTTTTTATGATTGTTAAAATCTGCGCTTGACCACGATCACACCCATAGTTAAGTGGTAACGTGGTCGAAGGATGGTACGCGCTATTTTAATAAGTAACCATTCACCTTTCTCTTGAAGGCACCCACGTTGTAATTGGTATATTGGGGTATTGGTTTCTCGCGACTTCGCCCGCGTGAAATTAAAAAATATAGCATATGTTACTCACAGATAAATTACCTTTCTAATGGTGAAAGAATTTTTAAAATCGGCCCAGTAGTTTTTGAGTTATTTCAATACATACAAAATTACAAATCTTTCCTCTTTATAATATTAGTATAGATTAAATACAAATGTTATAAAAATTGGTTAAATCCGTAAATTATTACATTAAAACCATACATAGACCGATATAAATGCTTGTGACGTCATAATATTTCATAATCCTTGCTGCAATATTTTATTCGAGCGCGCAACCACGTAGGAGAAGCAAACACAATTTCCTGCGAAGAACAGTTGATTGAAACCGAACGGGAAATGAGAGAGTAAAGCCGGGCGCCGGATATTAGTGTATATCTACGTTGCCTAACAGTGAACAAAGAATTTAATATTTAAATTTCTATCTAAAAGGATTGACCAATAAAATAATTATAAAATAAAAAAAAATTACTGCCGCAGTCATAGACGTCAAGTGTTTCCCTTATTATAAACTAGCTTTCGCCCGTGACTCCATCCGCCTATGTGTTTTTCCAGACTATCCTCCACGTCTATACCAAATTTCATCGAAATCCGTTTACCCGTTTAGGCTACAAACTCTAACAAACATCCATCCATCCATCGCTGTCCAACGCAATAAATAGTATCCTATGTCCGTCTCCTAGCCATCGGCCATCTAGCCATCTAGCAGCCATCGGTGAAGCCGTTCTTGAGTTATAACTAGTGTAACTAACACGACTTTCTTTTATATATATAAGATTTAGTGACAAATAACGATTCTGAGCACTAAGTGTAGCTTTTACTAAATGTCTTTATTTTGTTCTCAGGATGGTGACGTCATCGAACTTTGTCAGGTCAGCGATGTCAGATCTGGGGGAGTGCCTAAGGTATGACCATTTTATTTACTTCTAATCTTTATTACATCTTTATTACACTTTACAGCATATAAAATACTCTGCCTAAAAGCTTTTGTTGCAACAGTCATATTTAATAAGTTTAAAAGGTAAAAGCTCGCATGAATATTAACTGCCAGATCCAATCTCAATCATAATTAACACCCTAAACCAATTAGTCGATATCAAAGAAAACCAATCAGCGAACGCCACAAATATTGGATCGTATTGATATTTGGCGAATATTTGAAGAGTGACGTCACGGGTCCAATATGGCCGCTATGACGTTGAATAATTACATTTACATTGGTAATGCTATGCGTTGGATTGAAATAGAAACGATATAGGCTGATTTGTTTATTCAGTGTGAACGATCGCCGATACATCACTTACGGCTTCTGAAGCTTTTAACATTGACTAATGGCTTTATATTTGATGTTATAATACTCCTTGACCTCCTTAAGATTATTTTTGCAGCCGGAATCAAAATTGAGCACGAATCTATTCAACAAGCACGGCGAGACATTGGAAGATAAGTCGTTGACGATCTGCAGTGGTACAGACTATATCAACATTAATTACCAGCATGTTGTGTGTCCTGATGCTGCCACGGCTAAGGTAACGTCTAGAATTTTCTAGAATTATATACAGAAATAATATTTTTAGATTCACAAAACATTTTATAATTTCCTAATACACGGTACACACTTAACCAGTACGGTTAAACAGCTGCAACGGCCAGTCATAGGTTGTTTGTACGTACTGGGGCCAGTTAGTATTCTCACTGTGCCAGTTGATTTACAGTCCAGTTATTGAGCGTTACTGATCAACTGTCATGACCAAGTGTGAACCGCGCTGTAATATCTCCCACAACCTTCACATTTTATCAGTTTCTTTTCAAAATGTAATACCTGGGTCACATTTAGTCAGTCCAGTTAGACAGAAACGTGGTCAAGGAATTGATTGTATGGACTTACTGTCACCAGTTAGTGTATACATTATGACTGTTGAATTCCAGTCCAGTGATGAGCGCTACTGTCCAACTGTACTGGCCAAGTGTGAACCAGGCATAAATAAAACGTAAATTATAAAATGTTATTTTACTAAATAAAGGTATGGCTTGACGGCCTGAGAAAAATCACCCACAATGTGAAAGCGAACAACGTGTGTCCGATGACCTGCCTCAAGAAACAGTAAGTTGCATGACTTACGGTGCATGCATATGCATGACATGATGTCCGCATGGCTTCAGTGCCGCATGCATGCACCATGCATGGCTTTTTTTTAAGTCAGCGTTCTGATAAATCGGTGTTCGGTTGCAGATAATGTGCTTTTTTATTAATTTATTAATATTGCATGTTGCTTTATGTTTTTTAATTTATTTTAAAACAAGGTATGGAAGGAGGGACTTCGGGAAATAACACATAACAACAAAATCAACAATGCATGTCCAAGAACTAACCTTATGAAGCAGTACGTATTAGTGTGTTACATGCTTTTATATCTATAATATGTATGTTATAATATTATCATAATCTTTAGTCTCACTTTATTTCGTATTGATTGTCCTATCTACTTCATTTCTCATCTTTGACACGAAAACATCGTATGTACACCACTATCTGTACCTTCTAAGTTAAAGCCGCATATTACTTCATTTGTATAACTTTAAATAAATACAATCAAGTTAAATGTAAACATATAGCTAGTACAAAATGCAATTGTAAACAAGATTAACTTTAATAGTTTAAAATTTACGCTGTTAACATGTAGTTCAACAACCCGTAATAGAATTGAAATCTTTACGATTCCCCTTTACAAACGGTTTAATCCTGTAAGGTGTATTGTTGGAACTTCAATTGGATTACCGTCTAGCTCGCTAAGACCTTTTTCCACTATGGCGACAAACCGCGCGACTGTCGCGAGTTCTATATATGAACAACTAACATTCGGCCGCGACTACGTCTTCGTGGTATTAAAAAAAATAGCCTATGTGTTCATCCAGGCTATGCTCTACATTTGGGCCAAATTTTATCCAGATCCGTTCAGCCGTTTAGGCTACAAACTCTAACAAACATCCATCCATCCATCTAAATTTTCGCATTTATAATATTAGTATGATAAGCTCTGCATTAACCCGCACAGTTCTGACACTTTGAACTAAAGAGTCGAACTATTCACGTTAAACTATGCGTGTGTAGACGAAATTTGCACCGTTTTACTTCGCGGCTAGCGGTTGTTATTATGCAAAGTACAAAGTTAATAGAATACGATATGCCATACAAAATACAAATCTTACCGCTATATAAAAATCGCACGGTCTGTCCCTAATTAGAAATAAGATGTAATAAAGCAATTTAGTGTGGATAAAGTCGCACGGATAATCGGTAAGTGGAAAAAGGGTTTAACAGTAAAATATTTAGCGACGCCGGCGTTTTATTGAATTACTCTGGTTACGGAGACGGGTCGTTTGTTACCATTTCACTGTAAGTGGATTTAAAAGAATAGCTTACTTAGGTAATTGTATTGAGATATATTTAGCTATTTGTTGCACTTTTTAGCTATTTCAATGGAAAAGAAAAATAACCATATCTGTACGTAAAGGCAAAGAATAAGTGTTGCCAGTTATTTCTTAGAACATTTAAACATACTCGTACGTAGCTAACGAAACCAACTATAACTAAAATCTCTGTGATTTTTATTAAAATTTAACAATTACTTGGACAATTTCTTGAAAAGTTTAAACGAATTACAAAAACTTTGGGCTAAGAAGTTGTAGCAAGCAAATACAAAGAAAATTATTTAATAGACAAAGAAAACGAAGTCATTACAAATTTGTTATTAAAGAAAACAACGTGGTTCAAAGTAATAAAGACCATCATACACGGGCTGATTCAAGTAGCCAGGAACGGTATCAAGCGATCATCAACCGTTGTATTTCGTCCGTGTACAGCGGCCCTTAATTGATACGTTTATTTGATCTCTATTGTTTGTTGAACAAGGCTTTTATTTAGATTAAAGCCCGCGGGTACAATGTCCCGTACAAAGGAATTCCCCAGATGCCGTGTTTTGTTTAGTCTGAAACACGCAGCGGCCGCTCTTTTGTCCGTTTTCATTTAATTTGTTCTACTTTATGCTTAGGGTGACAAGGGTTTAACTAAAGTTAAGGATGAACAAAACACTAACGACTTTCTGATACTTATACATATAATTATTTACATATAATTTTGAGCATTTTAGTATGGTTGCTTATCAACTTTCTTTATGGAATTGATTGGGCCAAATATCGTTTAGTTTACATACTTTTATAGCGACTAAATCGGTAGATTCCTTGACTGTTATCATGAATTAGTATTACCTGTCCCTTCGATGTCATTATAAGCGGTTTATTTATTTATTTATTTCTTTAACCATGTTATAGTTGGATGCGGCTTTGCTTCCTGACGGACCCGCGCGGTAAGGTTCCAGTTAAAGTGGTGGCTCGTACATTCGCTTCGGGCAAGACGGAGAAGCTAGTCTACCAGTGCTTGTCCGAGCTAGGCCTGCCCTCCGGCAAGAATGAGGCTATGGAGAAAGAGGCTTTCACCTTCGATAAGTTCTACGCGCTATACCATAAAATCTGCCCCAGGAATGATATCGAAGAATTGTTTAGATCCATGTAAGTGGTAATGTGATTTTAGGACATTGTTTCAGAATTTGATTGATTTTTAGGCTAGCTTAGATATATCTAGATATTCAGCAATGATTAAATACTTAAACTGGACACATGCGCACAATTCTGACGAACAATTCAGTTATAACTGTGCGAGTATAGGAAAAATTTAACTATCAGTTGAACACAGAGTTGTGTCTACATACGCGCGACTGTTCAAGTTAACACTATTGTACTAATTTGAAGTAACCGAATTATTTTTGTCTCTATATTGCTTTAAACGAGGTGGTTATTAAATTTTAACTAAAATATCCGCAGTACACAAGGTAAATCGGAGCGCATCAATTTGGACCAGTTTGTGAACTTCTTGAACGAGAAGCAACGGGACCCGCGGCTTAACGAGATCCTGTACCCGCTGTATGATGACAAACGTGCGCTAGAAATCATCACTGATTACGAGCAGAACGAGGAGGCAAAGAATGCTAGTTAGTATAGTCGTACACACTTAGACATAAACTAACCTAACTAGACTTTTATTAGGGTCTTTATGTCCATATCTTGCGTTGACATTAATTATTTCCTATGACTTATATCAGTATATAAGTTAAACTTTCGCCCACGACTCTTTTCGCGTGGAATTAAAAAAAAAAACAAAAGTAAGTAGCCTATGTGTCCTTCCAGACTATCCTCTACATCTGTGTCAAATTTGTTAGAAATCCGTTTAGCTGTTTAGCCTACAAACTCTAACAAACATCCATCCATCTATCCAATCTATCACATTTATAATATTGAGAAGTTAAATTTAAACAATGTTATGATCTAAAATAAATTTATTTTACCTTACTAATATTATAAATGCGAAAGTTTAGATTGATGGATGGAAGGCACATATCTTGAACATAGTCTGGAAGAACACATAGTACTAGTTGAGTATCTATAAATTCCGCTCAGATGGAGTCTAGTCTTAGATTAAGATAGGTACAATAATTTCCCATTTCAATTTCAATTATTCATATATTACGATTGTGTCGTCAGAATGTCTGACGAAGGACGGTCTGATCCGATATCTGATGTCTGACGAGAACGCGCCAGTGTTCCTGGACCGACTGGACACGTACATGGACATGGACCAGCCGCTGGCGCACTACTACATCAACTCCTCGCACAACACCTACCTCTCCGGCCGGCAGTTCGGCGGCAAGAGCTCCGTCGAGATGTACCGACAGGTCCTTCTAGCAGGATGCCGGTAATACTAATTTATTTATTTATTTAAATTTGACTTAACATGATTTTATTTCATGATTTACATTCTTAAATATCTTTATTGTGACAAATGTAAGCGACCAACTCTGTAATTACCGTCTCCAGTTGCGTGGAACTGGACTGCTGGGATGGTAAGGGCGAAGACGAGGAGCCAATCATTACACACGGCATGGCCATGTGTACTGATATCCTGTTCCGTGACGTCATCTACGCGCTACGCGACACCGCTTTCGTGACGTCAGACTGTCCCGTGATCCTCTCCTTCGAGAACCACTGCTGCAAGGCGCAGCAGTACAAACTCGCTAAGTACTGCGATGAGATCCTGGGAGACCTGCTGCTGAAGGAGCCCTTGCCTGAACACCCGGTGAGACACGAATTACTACTCTATGTCCTATGCTGTAACTATATTATAATATTTTGGAAATAAAGAAATAAAAAAAAAAAAAAAAAACTTATATTAAAATGAAATCTCTCTCGGCATCGCTCTCTTCATATAATGTGCTAAGACTGTGTTTGAGTAAAATAAATAGTTGACCACTAAGGACCAAACCCAATATTCAATGTCGATCCGTTTTTTTTATTTTCTAATCCTATTGTGTAAAAATCTATCGATAGATTGCAAATAAATACAAAATAATCAAAAATATATTTAGAATTGATATTAAATATCGATTTTTTGAGTTACGCCGCTGAAATAACACGTATATCACATTTGCTCACTATTCTTATAAAAAAAAGTATTTTTTCATCCATATTGCCTCAACAGCTACCTACTTATAAATAGCAAATTCAATTAACTTCAAACCCCTCTATTAATATAAAAAGACCAAAATCTTCCAGTTGGAACCTGGCCAGCCGTTACCCCCACCTTCAATGCTCAAGAGGAAGATCATGATCAAGAACAAACGGCTCAAGCCGGAAGTGGAGAAACAGGAGTTGGAACTCTTCAGACAGGGACAGTTCGTTATAGAAGATGAGGTCAAAGAAGATGCTTCTGCTGTGGTGGTGCCGGAGAAGAAGGTATACTGACATCAGACATTTAAGAAATATATAGATTAGACAGTGAACAACATTTATTTCACCGGTAACTTCTTTGACAGGTACTATGTTAGTTGTCAAGTTTTTGCCACCTCATGTCCCTTTGAAATGTGAAACATTTTACAAAATTATAATAAGCTCTATATCTTTTTAGAATCTCTGACATAAATTATCAAGTTTATGAAACTGTTTTTCTTCTCTGTCTGTGATCTGTAGCCGGAGGAGGTGGTAGCGGAGGCGGCTGCCGGCGGGGACGAGGCGCCACCCCCGGTGGCCTACACCGGCTCCACCACCAACGTGCACCCCTGGCTGTCCTCCATGGTCAACTACGCACAGCCCATCAAGTTCCAGAGCTTCGAGGAGGCTGAGAGTCAGTACTCAACTAGTATTTACATTTATGTCAATACGAGCTGGTCCCGTGCGTCTTTCAACAAATGCAACGAAAGCCTATATTGGTTAACAATTACCGTTACCATGACAACATTGCTTTTTTAAGTCAGCTTGTAGTTTTAGTCCCTTTCCCGCATGACGGTTTGTTCCAAATTATTTACTCCCTAAGTTTAATAGCGTGAAAATATATAACCTAAAGCGTGTCGTAAGTAAAGGGCTTTTTTAAAAAAAAGAATTATTCAAAAATATACTGTGATTGCTGACATCCTACATAACTAATGTTTGGTTAATGAAGTTCCCAACTGTTTTATTACCTAGTGAAATTTCAACGGAGTATAACTCAAGTTACGTAGTTCCGGAACGAATTTCATGAAGTTATCGAACCAAAAACACTAACGACTGGTTGTAGCTGGGAAACCGGACATAAGTAGTGTGTATTTACGCTTTATTATATTAGTGTAAATATAGATATTTCCTGTATGTTACAGAGAAAAACATCTACCACAACATGTCGTCGTTCGCGGAGACCACCGGCATGAACTACCTCAAGTCGCAGGCCATCGACTTCGTGAACTACAACAAGCGGCAGATGTCCCGCATCTACCCCAAGGGCACGCGCGCTGACTCCTCCAACTACATGCCGCAGGTCTCTTACTCACTTCACCCTCTTCTCTTCTCTTCTCCCTTCGAAGCATGTGGAACTTCTGTACCTACACACCGCAGGCCCTTTAGTCGTCTCATCTCTCTTCTTGTCTCCTCCCCAGAGGCACGCGAGTCTCTAACTACATGCCGCAGATCTCTTACTCACCTCACTCTCACCTTTTTTCTTCTCCCCTGTAACACGCGCGGACTTCTCCAACTACATACAGGTCTCTTCCTCCAACAATAACAATATTTGCAGGTGTTCTGGAACGCGGGCTGCCAGATGGTATCCCTGAACTTCCAGACGTCGGACCTGCCGATGCAGCTGAACCAGGGCAAGTTCGAGTACAACGGCAACTGCGGCTACCTCCTCAAGCCGGACTTCATGCGGCGCGCCGACCGCAGCTTCGACCCCTTCGCTGATGCCCCCGTGGACGGTGTCATCGCCGCGCAGTGCTCCGTGCAGGTTCACAATGACACCTTTAAAATAACGCTAGTAATGAGTTACAAAGGAAATGTACAGTCGCGGAAATCCGCAGTGTTCCACTACAGGAAAGCACTTAACAAACTCCGCCTCGTCCCGCAAATAACTAATTTGATAGCAGTCAGTGCAAACGAAGGGATAATACAAATACAAATATTTAATGGTAAAAATTAGTTTTTACAGGTCTGATGTTAAAATTGTTCTACAGAGTTACTGAATAGAAAATAAGACAATCATTATGGTAGAAAAAATTCCTCCACACTATACAGAGCTTTCTGAATTAGCCAGGACTTGTTTGTTTTTAAATGACGCGAGGCTGGTAGCCGCTGTGACGTGGTCATTAACCTACTTTTTCGTACATACACATTTATAATCGTTGTATTGATTATTGTCCCGCGCTTCGTTTCTAAATGTTAAAACGATTGTAGCTTTTGAGATGGAACACCGCCAGTTTCCTTAACTGTACATATGTAATCTTCTTCGTCCATAGGTGATAGCGGGTCAGTTCTTATCAGACAAGAAGGTGGGCACGTACGTGGAGGTGGACATGTACGGTCTACCTTCAGACACCATCAGGAAGGAGTTCCGCACGCGCATGGTGCCCGCCAACGGATTGAACCCCGTCTACAATGAGGAGCCCTTCCTCTTCCGTAAGGTACAACACAAACTTTTTATTTAAAGAAAAAACCGTGGTCTCAGACTAAGTATATGGAAAAATGTGTCCCACGTCCTTTCGATGAAAAAACCGTATGCAACCTTCACAAAGCTGATGGGAAAATTAATTATGTATCTGTCAATAAAACCTCATTGACCCAATATGGTAGATGGCACTCTGAGTTAAGTTATTCCCTTTAGCGTTTCTCTCTTAATGAACAATTAATGATTTAGCGTAAAATTAAAGTCTGAACATTCATTACTATTTTTGTTTAAAACACATCCCTAGTGTAATAGTGCGATATGTCGTCAACATCCATAGGAATAGGCCGTGTGTGGTGAGGTATGACGTCACAGTACACGCGCAGTGTGCCGCATGTACTGCTGCATGCTAAGATATGACGTCACCGTGGACGTTGGACCGTGCCGCAGGTGGTGTTGCCGGACCTGGCGGTGCTGCGGTTCGGCGTGTACGACGAGAGCGGCAAGCTGCTGGGGCAGCGCATCCTGCCGCTGGACGGGCTGCAGGCGGGCTACCGGCACATCTCGCTGCGCACGGAGGCCAACTTCCCCATGTCGCTGCCCATGCTCTTCGCCAACATCGACCTCAAGATATACGTGCCTGATGGATTTGAAGGTGACACCACCACAATACACTAATACACCGATACACTTATACACTTATACACCAATGCTCTAATACACAACTACACAACTGCACCAATATACTAATAAACATCTTACGTTGTTATTTGTTATTTATGAGAGTGTTTTGATTTTTATAAGTACAAATGCAATGAAAATTTACATTTTATAGGTAACTAACCATCTTTAATTAATTAAACCTACTCCATTTACATAAAATAAACCACAGATAATTGAATATTTAAATTTTATACCTTACTGCAAGAATACACTGATCAAAGGTCTTATATGTATGGATATGTATGCTTAGACTTCATGGCGGCGCTGTCCGACCCGCGCGCCTTCATGGGCGCGGCCAAGGAGCGCACAGACAACATGAAGGCCATGGGCATCGAGGAGAGCGCGCCAGAGAAGAAGGTCACCATCGAGGAGAAAAAAGAAGGTCAGATATACTTTAAAAGCAATACACATGCCAGTAAAATCAAATATCGTGCTAGCTACTTGCATACAAGTTAACTGACAATTGCCAGCACGCAAGTGTGCCAGTTACTGGCATGTGTATTCTCACCCTATACTTAATACTAGTGTAACCATTCCAGGTTAGGTTTGGAACCTGCTTATGATGCGGTTCACCACAATATTCGGATAGTGGGATTCGAACCCGCAACCACTCAATACGTAGTTCGTTCTCTTAATCATTAGGCTTCAAATATATCCAAATGCTTCGGAAAATAAAACAAAAAGATTTTTTTGTTAAATTGTTAAGTTTCTATTTCCTACTTAGCTACAAATATCTAGATTATTTGCCAAGATATTTAATTTATCCGGAGTTTGCTTACGTACGTGTTATTAACTGAAATCATATTTTACCCGAGCCGCGGTACAAATGAAGTAAGAAAGGAGAGGTTATTTTAGGCTGCCTTTGATTTGTGGTCCAAGGTATAAGCGGAAAAACATCATAAAAATACTTATGACTATGCATTTTTCACATTTTTAATTACAAGTAGAATTTTGTTATACAAATTATTTACCGATTTATTAATGTATTTTAAAAATACTAAACTAAACATCTTTATTCAAAAACCACAATAGTAACCTCTACATACACTAAACGAGGGGACTTGGTTGTAAGGACTTAGTATTACATGGACCCCAAGAGACTGATACCATTAACTAAATTAATTAAGTAGCTATTTAACTGACTGAGTTACATAAGATATTCCGCTTTACGCGTTTGTTTATCACTACCAGAATATTATTGTTTTATAGTTAAACGTAATAGAGACGTGCGGTAGACGCGGGCTAATTGACGTCAAACGCCCACGCGTTTACTGGAAGATGATTCCCAAAATAAACTCACCGGACGTTTAGTGGATAGGGAAATGCATAGGAAAATGCCAAAATGATCTTATATGCGGATGTCTGATGTTCTAGAGACAGGCGCGTATTTTATCGCATTATATAATTAAATTTTAAAAATTGTACAATGCTTTTTAGGGTTTTTTTATTTCAATTCAGTTATATTCACAAATAAAATATAGGATTCATATTTGTAATAAGATTTTAACGCATTAATGAATTTTCTTATAAAAGAACCTTATCTAGGTTTCATTAAACCAGATTTTTATCTTCACATTGTCAAAAAAAAACATTCTTCACTATATAAAATATAAATATGTAATGTCGCTAGATCGCATCGCTTGTGCCATAAATACATTGGGAGATTTCATGCGCCCGCGCAACAGAAACAGTTGTGCCGCGAACATAACGAAACGTATTCAAGTACACCTTTAATTTTCTGAATATAAAGACTTGATAAACAGTTCTTGTGTTTCCACTAGGAAGAAGAGTATCGAGTTCATCTCTGGTTAAAAAAGTTATTTAATGCTAATGTTATTATATAAAATTTTGTGATATTAAAATGGATATAAACACATTCATGTTTAGTTACATGTTCGTTCCGCGCTTGTTGGATGTCAATAGGAAATCAATTAAAGGTACATATTTATATATGTAAATCATACTAATATTATAAACTAGCTTTCGCCCGCGACTTCGTCCGCGTGGAATTTAAAAAAAAAAACAAAAACGAATAGCCTATGTGTTCTTCCAGACTATCCTCCACGTCTTTACCAAATTTCATCGAAATCCGTTGACCGGTTTAGGCTACAAACTCTAACAAACATCCATCCATCCAACGCTGTCGAACGGAATAAATAGTATCCTATGTCCGTCTCCTGGCTCTAAGCTACCACCTCCTCACCAACCACCTCACAAACTTTCAGCCATATCGGTAAAGCCGTTCTTGAGTTATAAATAGTGTAACTAACACGGCTTTCTTTTATATATACATTATAGATAGATGCGAAAGTCTAGATGGATGGATGTTTGGTAGAGTTTGTAGCTTAAACAGCTGTACGGATTTCGTTGAAATTTGGTATAGATGTGGAGGATAGTCTGGAAGAACACATAGGCTACTCACATTTGTTTTTTTTCTATTAGACAAGGAAGGAGTCGCGGGCGAAAGCTAGTAAACTATATTCTTATATTTATGTCCCCCTTACATTCATTAAATTCGGATTGTATCACATATTGCTCTCCTTTTAAAAAAACTTAAAAACAACAATGTTTACAAATTTTCAACAGTCAAAACCCTTTGTTACGGTGATTTCTATCGAGTATTTGGCAATTCGCCAAAGAATAATGTTAGAATAACATTAAAACAGGACGTTTTATGAATGTTTATTTTACTGCTATTTTTATTATAAAAGCTTTTGGTACGAAAATAAAGACGTAATATTATGAACTGAGAACATATATAACGTTTTAGTATTACGTTATGTGACAAAAATATTCTAATTTAATTACGGAGTTGAAACTAAAAATAAGCACAAAAAGATTCTCTGTTTCCGCTCGGGATCGAACCGGGGGCCTTGTGCGTGTGAAGCACACGTGATAACCGCTACACTACGGAAACTTGGAAACGCTGATTGAAATTTTACTACCTATTGCACACAGTAACAGAGTCATTAATGGTAACTTAGGGAGACCTAAACTGTAGATTTAGTATGAAATATCTACACTTAGGGCTCATTGAAAGGCGAAATATATTTATGTGAGCCTTCTCGACGATTCAAAATAGGCAATGCTTCTGTATAGACGGATATCTACGTTCAGAGTTTCGCTATTTCGGCGAATTCCGGTGGCCACTTGTTCGTGTTTCCACTAACACTATATTGTTGCTCGCGATTTCGTCCGCGTGAAATTAAAAAAATAAGAAAAAACATTAAATCGGCACAGTAGTTTTTGAGTTATTTCCATACATACATACAAATCTTTCCTCATTATAATATTAGTAAAGTATAGATAAAAAATCATAGTAAAGTGTTCTATTCCCGTAATCAGAGCCGCCGTTAGTATTCGAGCCGATCACGGTAGAGTCGCTGCGGCAGGAGAAGGGTTTCCTGAAGACGGGCCGCAAGCAGCAGAAGGAGCTGGAGACGATGCGCAAACGACACGCCAAGGAGAAGATGGCCATGCAGAAGCAGCAGTGCGCCGCGCTAGAGAAGATGATTAAGGGGAAGAAGTAAGATTTGAACGATTATTTAATTATACATAGTTCCATCGCTAGAATCGTCGTTATCTCGATTAAATGACCTAGAAAGAAATGGATTGTGTGAAAGGTGACATGATGAAGAAAGGAGTGATGACTGAGATGACCGATGATAGAGTTAATCTGAGGACGAAAACCCGGTGCGCCTACCTTACGGGAGTAGGATAAGGTAGAGGAAATGATGATGGTGAGAGTAAGCGCGGTGTGGCATGCAGCAAGGAGCAGCTGAGCGGCGACGCGGCGTTCCGCGCGCTGGTGACGGAGCAGGCGGCGGCGTGGAGCGAGCTGGTGGGGCGGCAGCGCGGCGAGGAGTGGGCCGGCGCGCGGGCCCGCCTGCACGACCAGCGCGACCTGCTGCGCAAGATGATGGAGCAGACGCAGCTCGCGCAGATGAAGCAGCTCGAGGCCAAGCACGAGAGGTACAGTCCCACAACCAGACAAGCTCCCTCTCTTCCCACAAATAATTAATTACATAGTAGTCAGTGGTGCAAAGGCATAATAATAAAAAGGAGTCCGTGTATCACTAAGCGACTTATCGTACAGAAGCACTCAGGTACAGTCGGGGAATCTCGAGGTGTTCCATCTTACAACTGCAGTCGTTTGAACGTTTTGTACACATTGAAACGTGGAACAATAACCAATAAACAATTTCTAAATGTGTTTGAAAGTAGTCGTAAGTTGTTCCAACCAGTTGTTTTATTATTATCTCGTTTGCTAAAGTCACTGCTAAGTAATTGATTATTTGTAAGAGTTTATCTCCTTCCCAGGAGTATGGCAATTTGCCTATAATTGGAACACTGCTGATTTCAGTAACCGTACCCATGTACAATATTTTTCATAGCTTTATCACAATTTTAATTTCATTAATAGTTACGTTAGAGGGTTTCAAATTAACAGTTCACTTAGATTCCTATTAAAATTATCACAGAGAGTTAAAGGACATGAACGCCCGTCAAGCGAAGATCAGCATGGAGACCAGCAAGGAGGTCGCCAACGATAAAACCCTCAAGACCAAGCAGGAAAAGGACCGCAGACTGCGAGAGAAGAAGCAGAACAACACCAAGAAGTTCATGGACGAGAGGAAGGTTTGGCTATTTTCAATAAAAACTACTTTCAGCAATATTAACTTAAATAATCACTAGTGTTTCAATTGCAGTAAATTTCTATATTTCGGAATTTCGCAAAACAATTACAAGACTGCATCCATACTAATAAATTAAAGTGGAAAGATTTATATTTTTTGTATGTAATAAGTAAACTCAAAAACTACTGAGCCGATTAGAAAACTACCTTATCACTAATTGACGTAGGCAACATTTTCAACTAGACTTTAGTTTAGTAAATTTGATGTATTACAGACTCAACTGATAAAGCATTCGCGTGAGAAGGAGAAACTGAAGGGAACACACGACAAACAACTTGAAGAACTCTCCAAAGATGTAGATAATGTAAGTATAACAAAGAGAAACAAATATTACATTTTTAAATAACTTTGGTAATACCAAAATTACTCATTTAATTACTATGACCAATATTACCGACTCTTGGAGTCTTTCTTTATTTAAAAAAACGTAGCGGCCTATTTGATACGTGTTAATAGATTTTCTAACGCTACTGCAAAGGCGATAATATTATAAAGAGAAAATATTTGTTTTTTGTATGTATTGAAAACTCAAAAACTACTGGGCCAATATAAAAGAAAATCACCATTCGAAAGCTACGTTATCGCTGACACAACCTATGTTATAGGTTGTATCTTTTAGTATATTTTTAAATTTCACGTGTTTTTTATGTATTGAAATAACTCAAAAACTACTGGGTCAATTTAGAAAAACCTTACAAAGCTATTATCGCTGAGTAACATAGGTTATTTGTTTTCCTTTTTTTTATATTCCACGTGGACGAAGTCGTGAGCAAAAGCTAGGTTATAAAATATATTTTTTTTTTTTCAGTTGATCGAGATGTACAAGATGGAGGAGTCGGAGTTCGAGATGGCGAGTAAGACGGAGTTTCTCGCATGAAAGTACCCGCACCTCGCCCCGCTGCTGCGACAGCTGCCCGGCTAGTACCATATTGTGGGGTAATATTGTACTGTACCGTACTACGTACTATACGGTCAAAGACATTCATAAAATATATAGAGGAGGCATAGTGGACTCTTCACTTGAAACTTTGACATGATCCACTAACGCTATCTGTTGTGTAATTTAAGTGAATTGCCAATAGATGTCACTTAATTATATCCAAATGTATATGTTTTATTTTATGACATTTTAGTTTATTTTTAAAACAAAAGATGGAGCTTATTAACATAGTACCTTTCAAAGAAGTTACCAGTGAAAAAATGTTCACTGTCTAGTCTATATATTTCTTAAATGTCTTTGTATACAGTACATTAATAGTACAGTGCTGTACAGTTCCGTACAGTGTGGTACAATGCTGTACAGTTCCGTACAGTGTGGTACAATGCTGTACAGTTCCGTACAGTACTGTACAATACGGTACAGTTCCGTACAGTTCTGTAAGTACAGTGCTCCACGTGGTACAATTCCGTACTCATTAGTACAGTGCGGCATAGTGGCGTAGTGTTAAGTGCGGGGAAGTGACTCAATGATCTCTAAATAAACTATAAGTGTTTTAGTGTTTATTAGTTTTAAGTTTTCAGCCTGCATTCAATCTAAGTCGGTACATAACTTTAGGTAACCCTTTTCCTAGATATCAATAGAGAAAGAAATTGTTATTTTATGCTGGAAGTAATTTTTTTTTTATTAAAAATTGTATTAAACATAACATACAGTTAATCGGAAAATTATTAGAATAATTAAATTTTATTGCAGGCTGATTTAGGCATAAGTTAATTAAGTATAAACTTTAGAATTTCCACTGTATGGAAACATTGTAATCTCGCTCATTTACAGATAAAAGATTTCGTATTCAGTGTAAACCTACCTACCTAAACCTACCTTGAATCCTAAACACTATTACTAAAAAAGTTACTCTTAGAGTTTAAAAAACTAAATAAACTTAATATCACTATATTTTTAATTAATAACAATGATTGAAGATCCCTTCATTTCATTTATTAAGATAACTAACTAAAAATATATATATTGGAATTGACTATTATAGTAAGTATAACATTCTTTAAGTAATACAAAAAAAAAAATCTACTAAGCATTACAACAGAAGTTTTAGGGTAAGTTTTCACCATATGACAAACTACTAACAACTACTAAACATTGTTTTAGTATGAAAATTATTATAAAACTTCGATGTTAAAATTATATATTATAATTTTCATAAGAATATAGAACTAAAAAGGACTTCTGTCGATAAATAAATTGATAAATAAATAATAAACACTAAGCGATAGTGGATAATTTCTCCAATTAAAGTTTCTCTGCATTCACAATCATTTTAGCTTATTAATGAAGACTAAAATATTTCTTATAAAGTATTTAAAAACTTAATATTGTTATATTTAATGTATTTTATACATAAAAATAAGTTTTTTAACTAACAAATTCCACATAGATCCCTCTAGGTCGAAAAATACCCTAGATTTAAAAAAAAGTATTGCAACTAATTACAATAAAATATTGAGATAATTTCCATAATAAATAATATTATTATGAAAATTCTCAGCAAAAAGTACTTAAATATAACTCTCTTATTAAGTAAGTTTTTAATACGTTTTCATGTTTTTAAAAGTACCGTAAAGTGCCAATGTTACAGTAAGCTATCATTCCACACAACTATCTTATTAGAGGACCAAAATATCAAGAAAAATTAAAACAAATCATCTCATATATCTTGTATATTAAGTATAAAGCCCGCTACACGCGTTCAGTTTTTACTGAACAGTGGGACTATTCAGTTAAAACTGAACATCAACTGAGAACGGTACAGTTTAAATGATTATAAAAAATTAAATCTACATGTTTAGTATTTACTGTACAGTTAAAATTAGGAATAATAGTTTAACTGACAGGTCAAAATTAACCTAAACACGTCAGTATTAACTGTACACATAGTTGTAACTGTTCAGTGAAGACTGAACGTGTGTAGCAGGCTTAATCAGTATGTTTATGTAATTCCAAGTTTCTTCTACATTTAAGTAATAAATGCAATTTAATTGTAATTTGATTATAAATCATAACTGATTTCTATCATAAAAAATATTAATTTCTATAATTATATTTGATTATTACTAAATATATAAATATAAGAATAATTTTAATTCATATAGTATTTATTTTAGGTGCCTAAGTACAGAACTAAATTCTAGTCAATTTTATTCATAGGTCTTCATAGTGATATTAAAAAAAATGTTGCCAGTGTTATCTTTTTAAAGCATCTATTTAAATGTTACCAGAACATTTCTATTTATTAAGATTAAAAATGTATTTATTTGTATTAAAAGATTATGATGTTAGAATTTTAAAGTATTTAAAAAATTAATTACAAATATTAGTGAGAATATTTTTAGTAGGTGTTTCGTAATTATTAATATTATATTTAAATTCACTGTGTTGTAATATTTAATGCACTTTTGGGCTTTGATAATTATTCCTATTTATATGGTAACATTGTATAATTTTGAAGTTATAATATTGCATTTAGTTTTCTCCATAAATCTTTGCTGGGGTAATAAAGCTGTTAAACTAGTAATTGTTTACTATCCCTGTTTACCCCATTGTGAATTGAAGACGAAGTTTTTCTTGAACTTCATATTATCTAAATTGTAGTCTTTGTGTGCACTTTGAAATTGTTTTCAAGCACTTTAAGTAAAATTTAATGTTATTGAATTTTTTTATTAATTAAATTATATGTCAGATAAATAAATGTAAAGCATATATTCTAAATTTTAGTATATTAACATTTATTACATAACATGTACTTAATTAATATTTCTTTTATGATCATCAAGATATTTTTTAACTAATTGTATTTTTATTTAGCAATTATTTCCATATGTTGAGAAATAACATTTATTTGACTTGTATTAGTTAATTTAAACAATGTTAGTGATAAGTAAATAAAATTGTTTTCCAAAGATCTATTTATTGTTTTCAAGTACAATAACTAAATAAATACATTTCAATTTAAAAACTTTTTTATTTCACTACATTATCTTAAGTTAATTACAACAATATAAAACAATTTTACTTAAAACTTCTTATCTTCTTTCGTTCCTTGTACAAGCTCTCGTGTTGAACTGAAAACAAGATATCAAAAATAATAAAGATAGTGTGATGAATTTGTGTACAGGATGCCTAATTTTAGTCACCTTTCCCTTCCCACATTTGTCTTATAAAGGGATGTTTAGACAGTTACACATGTGAAGGGGAAATATCCTCTTTCTGTGTCCTTAGTCCTCATCACCTCCCTGTCCCCTCGCCAGATAATATGCCATATAACTTACTGTATGGGTCAAAACGTAAAAGTTCTAGTTTATCGCCAAGCCTTTCTCTTCTTGCGGTGAATTTATGTCCTGACACCATACTCTCCATTAATACCATGATGAATCTGTAACAGAAAGTATAAAATATCACCATATTCCTTCTTATCCTAATCCTATAGGGTCAGCGCATAAAACTTAAAATATAAAAAGCAAATAAATATACAGAGGTGGTCGAGACTCGGCATGTTACATCACAAAAGGTCTGCAGACATGCTAGTTCAGACAAATCTTAAGTTTAACATACTTATTTAAACAGTACCTCATTGAAGTTGTTCGAGGAATAAACAAATTACTTGAGGATGGTCAAAGAATATTTCACTTCACAAGTTTGGTACAATAAGCACCACTTATTATAAGTCTAAGAATATAATTAGTGCAATAAATACTAGTTAAAATCATAACATGTAAAAATACTCACTTGCTTTTGGTTTTCTTCAATAAAACGTTGGTTAGGAACATTATTCAAGAGTATGGTACTCCAATCCAATAACCTTCTCCGTCCAATGTTCTCGGTGTAGTGCACAGATTTTTTTTACATATACGTCGATTTAATATTTTTATATTTTATAGTTTAATACTATACCACATTCTTATTTTTAAAAAAAATATCATATTAAAATCAAATGTCAAAAAGTAATGTCAGTCAAACGAATCACACTTTTTTGCCTAAATTTTTATGCTCTTTGGTGTTTGGTGATTATTTTTCGCAAAATATTTTTTAATTTAACAATAACTTTATTACATCCCAATATAACTTTATGAGATTTGTTTCCCATTTATTGACTCGTTATAATATTTTATTAGTTATAGTCATTAATTATTTTTTTTGTTCCTTTTGTTCATGTCTAATTACCATAGATAACACAGGTTTTTTCAAATGACAGACCGCTTCCACTGCCAGCCACGTTCGAAAAAACATTTTAGTTTGGTTAATATTTCAAAGCGATAACGATATAAATAGTTCAATTCATAAGAAGATAATTTAATTTTAATCTGAAGGTGATGATTTTAACGAAATTTAAGTAAATGTGTACCGTATAGTTTTATAGTCTTTGTCTACCAATAATTGATAATTCTGGTAAAATGGTAACATTTCCAAAACAAACTTGTTCATGTAGTGTGATGATGAACCTGTGAACCGGCGTAACTGTTGGCATTTTCGTACATTTAGATTTTTTGTGTTGATTCTTTGTTAATTTTTCACGTTGCAAATGAATTAATTAATTTCCATCTGTGTGAGTTTTATTAGAGTTTTGTTTTACGTAGTGTAGTTTGAACGATAAAAGAACAATGTTAACGAACGACATGAATATGGAGAATGGCGGCGGCGACGCTAATCCCAATGTGTCAGCGACCAAACTCATGGTCAATTATATACCAGAGCTAATGACTCGCGATATGATGTACGCATTGTTTTCCGCAATGGGCAAGATCGAAAGTTGTAAGTTGATCGCCAACAGAGGTTATGGTTTCGTCGAGTATGAAAAACACGAGGATGCAGAGAAGGCGCGGGCAGCTTTTAACGGATTGCTCATGCAAGGAAAAACTTTAAAAGTTTCCTTCGCGCTACTTAATCCGGAAAATAAGGTTAGCCATAAACCAGACATGGAATCGAATCTCTACATAAGCAATTTACCCCCTGACATGACAGTCGAACGACTCAACAGCCTATTCTGCCAGTTTGGACATATAACCACGAGTCGAGTGTCACAGGGGATCGGTTTCGTTTGCTTCGAGAGCCGGCAGCAGGCTGAGGACGCGATACAGCACATGAACGGGCAGGCGCCTTTCCCCGGCGCGGGCAACATGCTCGTCAAGTTCGCCAACAAGCCAAACAATAACAAAAATGGACCGCGGTCTATACAGAGAGTAGTAAGCACGTCGACAATTGCATACAACGGCGCAGCTGTGTTCAACGGCTCGACGCCCGCCTTCAACGGCACCAACCTAAGCGCGGCGTTCGGTGCGCGGCCCGGCGGCTTCGGGCCTGCTTACCCGCAGGCGTCGCCGCCGCCGCTGCTGCCGTCACCGGGCAAAGCGCTGCCCTTCATCAACAAGGGCCAGCAGCGCTTTAACCCGATGGCGGCGACGAACCACTCGCCGCTGCCGCTACTGGGCGCGCCCGCGAGCCCCGTGCCCCTACTGGGCGCGGCTGGGCCCCACCAGACCACTGTGTACGTATACAACATCGGTGAGGACACTGAGGAGCTGGCGCTGTGGCAGCTGTTCGGCCCATACGGCGCCATCGACTCTATTAAGGTTATCAAAGACCCCGAGACTAAGAAAAACAAAGGTTTCGCGTTCATTAACATGCGCGAGTACGACGAGGCCGCAATGGCCATTCAGACGTTGAACGGGTTCACGCTCAATGGGCAGGTTCTCTCGGTTAGCTTTAAGACGCAGAAGAGGAGCACCTAGGGCCGCGCCCCGCCTGCTCGCTCAGGCCACGTGACTATTTCATTCCAATCTCAAAATATTTTTGTAGTCGAGACGAGATCCTCTACGTGCATTTCAGATTAGTCGCATAAGTATTTTTGTAAGATTTTAACTAGTTTTTTACTCGCAAGAGCGCGACATGACTATCTGTGAGTTGAGTTGCTTAACAGTATCGTATGTATGTGTATCCTTATATGTTATGATATGGTATTATATTACTGTACTATGTATGGGCCTCCCCCTCCTCCAGGTATTTTATTTTGTGTAAAACGAACCATTGTATGTTTTTTTTTTTATCTTTAATAAACTTCATGTTTAAATAGAATTTATTGTATATTTCTCTATTTTTGTTTCTATATACTCATCCCCTGTCCTCTCCCTATTTACTTTATAGTATACGTAATAAATAATTATCCATAATACATAAATATAATTATTTGTGGCAGTAGCTTGTACATATGTTATGTAGTGTATGCGCCGGTCCGCCGGTCCGCCGGCCGCGTGGGCTCGCTTCAGTGTTGCATGTCGTGTGTAGAGAGCACTTTACTTTTTGTTTGTGTCAGCTCGGCTCGTGTGTTGCGGCCGTCGTCTTATTTTCGTCTACTATTTATTAATTATCGTATGATGATTGGCGGCGGCGGGTCGGGGCAGCGGGCGACGGACTAGTCTCGTAAGGCTTCTCTGAGCCGCAGGGGGGTGCTACATAGACCCTAGCTAATTAGGAATCGTCACCCTCACTGTGTGTGGCCGGTAAATCGATTTACGCAATAATCGGAACGAATCGACTAGGGACACTGCCATACATTGACAATACGAAGACCTGAAACCTGTAGACTTCCTTCGCAATCGCCAAGAGCGAGCGAAGCAGGGAAAGTAGAAAGTGAGTATAGCACCTCGTGGTGGTGACAGTACAATAGAAAAATCATTTTTACACACTCGTTTAAGATTCATAACTAAGTATTGAATAATGTAAACAATTTCGCGTCGCGGCTCGCGGCTTATCGTGTCGCACTCTACGTGCATGCCGACAGCGGACGATGTTAAAAATTTTATGGCGTTATTTTCCTGCGATAAAAACGAACGTATAGGTTTGCGAGTCGAAAACGTTAGCTGTTGGAGTGCATTCAGTTACTACCCGGCACCCGGCGGGTGGAGCGAACCTGTTGATGACTAACAGCAACATTTTGTCGATAACACCGACCCAGAGATAATCTATTCATAAAATAATGAAAACCAGATAACTTGCCATATTTAATACCGTCTAAAATCCATGTTAAAGTTCTTTAAAAGAATGTAGAAATAAAGCAAAACGCAAAGACGTAGCAAACGTTGGCAAAACTAATCTGTCGGGTAAAGGTTCCACAATTAGGTTTCTACGTACATGAGTCATCGGTAGACACGAGCGAAGCCGCGGGCGTTCGCTACTTACGACCGTCGTCGCTGGCGATCGATAACTCCGACCTAACCATTCGACTCGCGCTCGCCAAAACAAAACCTTCTAGAGTTCAAACTCCATCTGCCCTCTTTCAAGGGCACAGTCTATAAATGTGTAGATATTTATGTTGGCGGCGACCTTTTGTGCGTCCTTTTGCGTAGGGGCGGCGCGCCACGAGATTTATCTTATATAGACGGACAGCGATTAGAATTATTTACAATGATATCTTCAGTAAACAAGATTATCGTAAGTGTGGCCATCCATTGATTACAGTTATGAATCGGTAAACTTTTTAGCTGCAATACATTTTCGCGGAATCCTATCATTTACTTATCAAATAAATTAATCACAAACAGAAATTATTTAATAATGAAATATAATGTAAAATAAGCAAAAGTTGCAAGCAACTTAACGATGTCAACGACAAAGTTTCAAGGCAGTGATATTGTTTTGAATGACATCTAATTAGTGAATATTGAGTTTGTTAATTATTAAATTAAATCTAATACGATTAGAGTAGGTGTATCGTAGTGGGGTTTTGCGTAGCCGTGCAGAGGTTGCCGCCGGTCGGCAAGGGCATTCACCGATTTATCAAGTGCATGGAAGTAGCTGTCTGTATATGTATGATAATTGACTTTTGTAACACGATCGCTGCATTTTTTGCAAACCAAGCACAGATCTTGAAATATTTTGCACGTCTATGCATTAAAATGAGGAAATTGAATTGTTTATTAAATAAACAAGGTTGCGGTTTATTCGACATCAACAGTTTTTGCGTTTTTATGCAAAAACAAAGAACCCCTTTTGCGAAAAAGGAGGTTTTTTTCAAATTAAATCTTAGATTAAAAATTAAAACGAATATAATTCTTCTGTCCAAATCAAGTAAAATGACGTCAAACGAAAATTTCTCGTAATACAACAAAGTTGTAAAACAACTTCGCTCGTTTTATGCGAAAATAAAACATCACGTTATGTTAATGTTGAGAATTTGCAATCATTAAAAACCCTTGTCCTCATGGGTTCACATTCTGGAATAATGCATAGAATACGTAATAATGAATTCTAAATCCACGTGGCATGTGAACTAATTTGATTTTACCCTCAACATAGGTAGTGACGTTTTTGTTTGCCGTTAGCGACAAGACGATCGTGAAATAAAACGAGGTAAAAACTTGTTTACAAAAGCTGAATTTGTTCCGTAGACTCAGATATCAGTTGTACGGAATGGAGAATATGTGTTATAAAGGCCAAGGCTAATCATTTTATTAAAATAGGTAGTTTGAAATAAATTACATATGTTAGGAACATTGAATTTAAAATCTCCATATACCAACTTCTTGTATATTTTAATAACTATCAGTATTAAAATATACAAGAGGTTTCTTAGCGAACTAAATGGTAAACAGCAGGAAATTGTTAATCCCAACCGTAAACTCAAAAGCCAGTTGTAACAATACTGTTTTAAAGGTTTTTGTAAGCGACGTGTATCGCTCATCGTTACAAAGTACTATTTATATATCTACTAGCGGTTTCTCGCGACTTCTCCCGCTTGAAATTAAAAAATATGGCCCATGTTACTTACGGATAAATCACCTTTCTAAGGGTGAAAGAATTTTTAAAATCGGCCCAGTATTTGAGTTATTTCAATACATACAAAATACAAATATTTCCTCTTTATAATATTAGTATAGATATGCAATAGACATATTGGTGCTTGTTTTTTTTGTTATCAGTTGTTACGTAGCATGTTATACGTATTCATTTATATACAAATATCCCTCATATCATCGTCAGTCTTTAAATTCTAATTAAATCGCCTACAATACAGGCAAATTATTGTAAAAAAATTATATGTATGATAAGGTTTATCGAGGCGGTTTTCGTTGAACGAGTGCTGCAACTGTATTTATTTTGTGATTATCGAATAGTCGAAATGAGTTCACGGAAATACGCATTATCGATACGAGCAGTTTGTAAACAGTTATTGTAGAAAGTAATAACGTATGAAAATGATCTTTTTTAGATAATAAATCCATCAGATGTTTTATTTATTGGCATGGGTCCAACTTAGCTCATGTTAGCGATTCTAACGTCAAAAATGCTTTTTACTCCATTGTCCTATTTTTGACATGATTGTATATGTAATGAGTAACGCAACGGAAACGTGTATTTTATAGTTTTCTTCGTGCATTGTAAATGAAACTTTATGGTATAGAGTTTAATGTCTATAGTATAACAAATTTATAATACCTTTAAAATGTATGGTAATCGCATATTTCGAAGGCGCTCCCAACTAGTCAAAGTAAAAATTATTTTAGTAATAAGCCGAAGTAAGACTAGACAAAATGTATTATTGTGATATTTTCGGTGATCCCAGTACGTAGCTGTAAGTTGGTTATGAACCATACATGTTTGTATCGAGCGGCGCAGGGTCTGACAGGTTGCAGAATGTAACACGAGAATGCGTTTCAAGTTTGAAGGATCTGTTGTCATTAAAAATGATATCCTGAAGAGGTCTTAGCCATAGTCGATGTGTCTGCAACAAAATTGATCGCTATACCCTATTGTTCGTAGAAGGGACACTTCAGAAATATAAATTAACTAATTAGGTTGATGTACATATTAATTATGAATAATAGCAACCCTGTATACTTAGTATTAGTTTTGACAATGTTTACAAGCTAGTTTTCATGAGAGCTGAGGGATAAATCATAGTGATTTTTTTAATATACTTGTCAAAACTTTTATTAGGAGCACAGGTGAAGAGGTGTCATAAAATATCTCGCATATACAGGTGTGTCAAGACTACACTCTGTATATAAATAAGTCTGATTTATCAACTACTGTTAATTTCAATTAAATAAACTTAAAAAGAATATAAGAGGCAATGTGATTGATATAACATTTTATCATTTCTATTTTAAATACTTCGAACTGAAGCAAATGGAAGAAAAATTATGTAAATAAGCGTTGAGACACGTTGTGTAAGAATATTTTTACACCGCACTAGATTAGTGTTTTGTATTATATCTTGTATTGATTAAATTGTTCTTTTCTAAATGAAAATGGTTTTGTGATTAATTTCCAACACCCTTCGCAGAATGTGACACGACACCTCGTCATGCAAAGTATTTACACGTTGGTTTTCCCCGACGTACGCATGCGAGGTAACCGCATGGACAAAAAAGATGGGGTGTCCATAGCCTGTGACGAAGTGTTCATTGCAGGTCACTCTTAAACTTTTAACTTCCCTTCAAACTATGAAATACTTGATACCAGACTAAAAATTTTATGATGTTTCAGATGCCTTTTTCCCTTATCAGTCCCTTTTTACAGTGGTAGAGCCCGCTTTAACATCTTAGCACGAATGGGTCGGCTCGCCCCCAGCAATACCACGACCACACAGAAGACAGGCGTGAAGCGGGAGCAATTCCGCGTTTCGTCTGATGAGTGTGGTGCCGGAGGCCCAACTTTAGTCCATTTCCCATTCCGCCCTTATAAGGAAAGGTTTGGATGGGAAAGTGGATTTGACGATGGAGGAGACGCATAGGAAGGGGAAATATCCTCTTTTTGTGCGTCTCCTCCTACGTCGATTTAGGGTAGGCAACGCATCTGCAATTGCGGATGTCTGGGCAGCGGTCGCTTCGCCATTTCTGCGGATTTAGGTGGCCGCTTGCTCGTTTGCCACCTTATCGTATAAAAAAAAAAACATATTTAAGAGACTTAACTAATTAACTTAAATATCCTATGCTGGGTTGCTGAAGTCCACATTTATCATTACCTAGTGTATCATTTGTGTTAGGTTAAATTTCAAAGTATAACTCAAGTTACGTAGTTCGGAAACGCATTTCAAGAATTCATCGAACCAAAAACACTAATGGTTAAACATAACTATGAAACTGGCCACTAATCACACCAGATGTTGCTTGTTCACTTAATTTCGTCTCTGTTCTTAGATATCTAAGAGCTATTTCATCACATAACGCTGGATTCAGTATAATTTAAATCCTATATCATACTAATATTATAAATGCGAAAGTTTAGATGGATGTTTGTTTGAGTTTGTAGCCTAAACGGCTGGACGGATTTCGATGAAATTTGATATAGATGTTATGGATAGTCTGGAAGAACACATAGGCTACTCACATTTGTTTTTTTTTTAATTCCACGAGGACGGAGTCGCGGGCGAAAGCTAGTTAATAATAAAGGAATGAGGTTTATAATTAAAAGACTTGGTAAAAAGCTTAATCTAGTTTTTATTTGTCGGTTTAACGTACAGACGTAAGGCATCCTTCCATCTCGTATTGGCACACAGAACCCATCAGAGTGCAGTCGGCGCTGCCCCGCAAACCACATGGAATGTTAGAGGGGCCGGATGTGCCCGTACCTGCCTACCGCCGACCACTACTCGCTCTACAACCAGCCAGATACTAAATTAAATAAAACATTCAAGACTAGAGTTCTTAAGTAAACACGCCGTGAATCACAAATATGTCCAGCGCTCGCAGCGACATCTTTATATAAATGAGGGAAACAATACTTTGTGACTTCAACATTTAAAACGGGAGATTCTTAAAATAATTTGGTTGGGATTTGGTTTGTGCTAGAAGACAAAGATTCGAAACAAACGTTAGAATTATAGTAAAAAAAAAAAGAAAATAAACAGCAAAGATATTTTGGCCATAGGAAATATTTCACTTGATACAAAAATAATCTCAAATACTGTAAAAAATACTGTTGAATTCACGACGATTTAAAAAAATATATAAATTAACTGTATAATAAAAATAATAAAATCAAAATGGACGCAAATAATTCACTTATTGCACAAAACAAAAAAAACCCACGAGGAATAGGCGCGATACTGGCCATACCTGTTTCTAATTTAAATTAAAAAACTACGAAATACGCAATTCCTTGACAAAATCTCATCACTCCAGTAAACACAGGCACTGGTCTTAATATCATAGCTAATTTCAATTATTCAAACTTTACGATACATCATACAATAATTACGCCTTCAGTAAAGCGTTTCGTCTCCTTATACAATACAAAAATAATTCTCATACAAAGATTCATTTACATAAAGATATTTCAGACAACTTATTACGATGTTAAAGTAAATATTGTGTAAATTAATGAGAATTTTAGAAGATAATGTTTTACAACATTAGCCTACATCGACGTTAACCCTTAAAACATATAGTTTTTATCGAAACCAAGATTTTTTTTAATTATTTTTCCCTTAATCTGTGACTCAAAATCTATACTGAAATATTTATTTCACAATTAAATAAAAAATCATGCATTTAAGGATTAAAATAAACTCGTAAAAACCTTTATAAAGATTTATCGATTACAAAATCAGCTTTGGTATTTTACACCGAAGCGTAAGGAACATTAAAAAAATATCTCATACTAGTTGTTGCTCGCGACATTCCGTGTGAAATTAAAAAACAATAAAAGCCCATGTTACTGATAAATTTCCTTTTTAACGGTGAAAGAATTTTTGAAATCGATCCAGTTGTTTTTGAGTTATTTCAATACATACAAAAATACAAATCTTTCCTCTTTATATTAGTATATATATATAGAATTGTTTGTAATTTAGTCTGAAACATTATGTATATGAATCTTTGTTCACAAGTAATAAGTCACATAACGCAATTTCCAATACATTTCTGATAACAGCTGGATTAAAAACTGCAGAACTCTCGACTAGTTATCGATTCACCTAAACTATTTCACTGTGGGATATAAAAGCTGCTTATTCTACAATATCTACAATTTCATATTTTTTTTTTTCAAAGTAAAAAATATGTAATTTTTTGATCTTTGTACAAGCGTATATCTATGTTTCAATATATTATGATTGTCATTTAAAATATACACACGACACGATTAAATTCATACTAAATCCACTATATACCTTAAACATATATTTGTACTATTTATAATGAAATAAATGCCACTTTAAATAATGTTAGGCTTTTACATGGCTATTTACATTTGTACAGATATCCCTTTTGTGCCTTCCCCTCCCCTTCCCCTACCCACTTGCACCCTGAACATCCAAACAACTATTTTTTAAAGAATTTAGTAAGTTAACGCAAAACAAATCATTTTTATTGTAAAAATTAAACTTTAACGGCCGTGTATTTTAAAACTTTGAAGCCATTAAATAAGGGAATGTTTAATTGCAATATACAATATTTTCATAATGTCTATTGCTGGTCACACAGCCTACAATGGCAACACCAACTCGCGAGAGAATGCTCCAGTTTTATTCACACGCATACATATATCTACACTGTATATTAGATTCAGTACTATTTTGGACTTACCTAAGGAACTTTTCTCAATATTCTGGTAGTCTACTAAGCACCATTTTTGCTGCTTTAATATACCAAACAAAGAGTTTCTTTCATATACATACATTTTAGCAACTGTTTACTTTTGACTTTGAAAAAGTACATTTGTTCAAAATATTTAAATTAGTTTTCTATTTTTGTTCAGTTTGATTGAAAATTATATTAAATTGTACATTAAAATAATTTGTTAATCTACTCAAATTGAACACAAAATCTTCGATCTTTACTTTAAAAACATTATTTTTACAAAATATACAGTAACACGAATAAAAATGAACACAATTGCGTTGAAAGCTCTCTTTATCTCTAGTGAGACATGTTAGTTCGAATTTCAAGAAGCCATACATTTTTTAACATGTTAGTCTTTTAACTGTCTCGCAGATTTGATTTTGATATTAAAAATTGTGTTCGTAGTTTAAAATCAAATAGCGTTAAAAACAAGACAACATTGAGGAAATAGACTAAAAGATTAGATTATTAGATACTTAAAATTATTCGAAAGGGGGAAAGAAAATTTGCATAGAAACTAATGGAATTCACTCAAAGGAATGTTAACTCTCACAATTGTTTTGTTGAATTTAAAATTTTAAGTACTTTAAATAAATCTGAAGTTGCCAAGTGATATTGGGTCGTACAAAATAACCCCAATACGAATATAGCTGCAAAAATCACAGAGCTTCAAACACTGTAACACTCAATAAATTCGTCCATCACTAGTCCCGCTGGAGAGAGGTACAGTCAGCTTCATAAATGTATACATTTACAAAACTTTAAAGCTTCATATTTCAAAAATACCACAAAACATGTATTAATGTTTTGAAATATTTTTAAAACTGAAGCGTTAACTTAAAATGTTGTAGATGTATACATATTTATGAAGCTGACTGTACTTTCGTGATCGTTCCACGCACTTCCCCATCAGACGAGGTAGTCGTGGAACTTCTTAAGCCTTCGCTACGAGTTGCGCGGTGGTCTGCGCTCTCCACCCTCCATTGTCTCGGGGCTGAAGCGCACGCGGGACTGCGAGCCGCTGGAGGCATCACGTGCGGATACATACGAGCTATCCGTCTCGCTGGTGAGACTGTCAGGGGGCGTGGGGTTGGTGGGCGTACCTCCCCCGGAACTACCCCCCGACGCACTACTTTTCTTGTACTTCTTCAAACTGGATCTCAGTTTTGTCGGCGCCAATTCCAGCCCCAAGTTCCCAGGTCGCTCCGGTTCCGTTCTCTCCTGAGATTCCTGTCTGTAGTAGTCTCTGGGGAGAGAGTAGTCGCTGGATTTCCTCGGGTACTCAGTCTTAGGTCTGTACTCCTCTCGCCTCTCCTTTTGGTATTTCTCCATCCGGAGCTGGCGGGAGGGGGAGAACTCCTCCGCGTGCGAGTTGGTAGCGGAGGAGTTGGAGGGCGTCCTCCTGTGCGAGGGGAAGGGCGCGGAGGGCCGGTAGTCGGTGGGGGGCTCGCGGTACTCGAACGAGCACTCGTCGTATCCGTAGTAGGGATGTTTGACGACGTAGTCTGCGGTTCTCTCGTACGAGTATGGTTCGCTCCTGTAGTAGTAGTCTTGCATTCGGTCGTGGGAGGGGGAGGGCTGAAAGTTTTCTCTGTAGTTGTGGTAGAGGTCCGCGAGGTGGTCGGAGGTGGAGGAGGTCCTCCGGGGCGAGGGCGTGGGCGGCTGTGTGCCGGTGTAGGCGGTGCCCAGTCCGGAGGTGCCTGTGTAGGCGGTGCCTAGTCCGGAGGTGCCGGAGAGCGGAGGTGCGGAGAGTCCGCAGCCGGAGGAGGAGGAGGCGTGCGCGTAGTGCGTGGGAGAGTCGGTGAAGCGCAGCGGCTTCTGCTCCTCCACTTGGAGACTAGACAGCTGGAAATGTTGATAAGAAATCTTAACAATGCAATCATAATCGAAGATGTAAAGTCCTAGTAATACTTAAAGAGGATTTACTCACAGGGGATCCTGTGATGGCGTTGAGTGGCGCGCGCAGGTGTCTCGTGGGTCCGTGGTATGTGTTGTGCGCGAACCCGTAGCCTTCATACAGCGATGAAGCCAAGGGTTCAGGTTCTATTTCTGGCCTGGAATTGTGTATGAAAACAATAAGCATTTAGTAACATATGAGTGAGCGTGTACGAGGGTTTACTATAGTGTACTATGTGTACCTGTGCGGCTGCAGGGTGGGATGCAGCGGGCTGACGTTGGAGACGCGCACGTCGTATCCGGCCGCGACGCCGCCGAGCAGCGCCGCCATGTTGTACAGCACTAGTTCTATTATACTCGGCTTCTTATACTTGTAGCCTGCAAATATTAAATACATTTACATCTAATAATCAAAACTCAACGTAATTTTATTAATAACTACAACAAAGCAAGAGTACAATCACATAATATCTAGTTTTAATAGTAATACGCAGTTTTCAAGTCTGTAAGTACATTTCTGAGTAGAAGAAAAACGATATATTTTGTCTTACCTTCAGTGCTGTACAGCGTAGGCATCGGTATTGTATATCTGGAAGAGGTGCTTAAAGGGAACTCTGGGCCCCAGTCGTCGGGACTGAAGTCTGTATAAGGAAGAAAACAACCTTGAATAGAAAACACACGGGCGTTAGTCGCTCCCACTGCTTCTGACATCAAACAGACATACAAACAAAAACATTTGAACAAATACAATAACAGCGATAAAGCACCATTCATATTTCACATAAACTCAATAGAATATTTCAATTATCAAAACGTACAAATATGAAATTACAGGAAATTTAAACATAATTTTATATAACAAAGAATGTATTATTATAAATTTCATCGCAGCCGAATAACTGCAAATTACATTATCACAAAAACACGCAAAAAAATTCAAAAACTAAGTAATTTTTAGAGGTATTTTACATCAAAAAATTACTTATTTCCGCACAAACACTGTGTCCACTACACATGCGAAACAGTTCATTCTTTTAAAGCAACGTAAAAAGCAAGTGAACAAATTCTATATACTTACATGTGCTAGCAGCCCGTCATTATTGTTAATAATATTACGTTGATCTTGTTTCCTCCCCCATTAGCCAAAGTGAGGTAAGCAGAAGCTGTCACATCACTTTTAAATCGTATCCACCCTTCACCACGAGATAAAACGGTTTTATTTCAATATTTCGATAATTAATTGAGTTACTGGGGTATGTTAGTCGCTAACTGATTAGTAGTCCCATGTTAAAATAACACCAGCTTTGATTTTATGGAAAAGGTTTTATTTCGATATATAAAATACTAATTATAATATAAAAGAACCAGATCACCGAAGAGTTTCGATTATTTTTTTCATTATTGATAGTATCGAGTAATCGGGGCGATATTTCGTGTCGTATGTTATCGGTTTCGTTTTAACACGACGAGCTCCTTGCACAACTATCCACCACCACGGTCTTTGTTACGCAGAAATGTTACAGCGGAAAATATCTTTTGTACTAACACTCAACTACTATATAGTTTTTGAAAATCTACGTGAATTCAAAAAAATCAATATCAGACACCAACAAAACTGATAAGAGTATTAAAATTTGTAAAAAAAACATCTATTCTCATTCCATTTAACTCTATTCTTAATTCTGCTACAGGACAATCAATAACCGACAGTTAAAACTGAACAATTAAACTATTTCAGTTGTAATCTATTATTATTATTTCTTGTTTATGGCTCTCCCTCAGCGGATTAGGCCAGTGTCGAGTGTTTATGGTTATTGCACTTGGGAGCGACTGGCAACAATAATCTTCACTCTTTATGGGGATGTCTCGTGGGTATACAAGCGGTATAGAGATTTTAAACCTTTGAATAGACCAGTTGTAATCTAAACTGTGCACTTTCAACTGTCAGTAAGTGTATGGCCGTTTTATGGAGATTCTAACGCAATCACGTAGACTTCCAAATATACGTTATTAGAGTCATTGTAAACATTTGAAAGCGTGCCATATGATGGTGATAAAGCATACACTATCTAATCATAAAGTAAGTACGGACAAATACATACATATAACTTAATTGTACCGTATAGCGTTACTATGAACTGCTAAGCATGCATAGCTCTTAACGTAAAAAGGCTGGAAGCAAACAAATGCTTACAATTTACATTAAAAAAAATTCGATACTTAGATAAAAAAAACGTATAAACAAAAATATCCAGCCCGGTGTAGCGCTGCTGACATATCTAAAACCTACATTAATATAGAAAATAGTATAAAAAGAGCGCTACCTGCACTAGTGAGCTACCGGGTCAGATAAATTGTTTATCTATATGTTACAATTGATACTTGAAAAAACTAAACAAAGCACACACACAAAAATTTCATTAACACATCTTGGAGATTACTACTGCTAAGAGTTTAAAATAAAATTTTCCTAATGCCAGCCAAAACTAACGACAAACAAAAAATTTGTGACGCGAACGCTAAGAATTTTCTGGAACTATCACAAAATTTGGTATAAATAAATGTAAATAATACTCACAAGGATAAGGAAGATTGTCTTGAGAAGTCCCTTTAGTGCAGCAATAAACAAAACAAAATGGCGGACATTAGAAAAATAACCTCATGTCAAAATGCTGAACAAAATTCACTAGGTTTCAACTAATCGCAATGAAAGATCATTCGAGAAGAAAACTTTTTTTTCTATATTTTTTTCAATTTTAATGGTTTCTCCCTTAGTTTCATTGCGAATCGCACAAAATTTGGCAAGATCCTAATTTGTCATCAGTCAATACGTAAATATTTTATTACGTAAGTCTTTTAAAAACATTCCCGCCTAAACTAACCTAGAAAGTCTAAATATCAACTAATTACGACAACACTATAGTGGTAATATAAATGCTGGCCACACTGGAATCAATAACATTTATTTAATCTGCAACTATTAATACAAATTCAAAAATAAAAAATGTTAAACTAAATACATAATTTATTTACACTGGCAGTAAGATTGTGTACTTTTGGCAAAAAAAGTATTAGGAATTTCATTTTTTATTTAATTATCCGCTGTCAAAAAAAAATAGAAAAATGTGGCCAAGCACTGGTATAAACTAAAGCTAGATAACCTAAAAATAAGTCTTTTTATTTTTTTTATTGATTTTAATACCTAGTCTCAAATCCATGGAACTTAATAGCATATTTACATTCTAAACATAATAACTACGGCAGTCGAAAAAGGTTTAAGAATTTGTGGCGCAGAAATAAAAAAAATAGAAAATCCGGATTAAAAATGCGAGTACTAGGAATGTGTTAGTAAAGAATGATATGTTTTATATGGCAACACATTTGTACATCAGTTCTGGATAACATTCAACCAAAGAGATTCAAAAAATATATAGAGAGAAAAATACACTGCACTTGAGACATTTTTTACTTCATCACTAACGCTATCTGTTGATAGACCCACAAAACCACATGTCCATATAATTAATTGTATTTAAATTAATTGCCAATTGGTGTCACTAAATCATATTTAAATGTTTATATTTTACTTAGTCATTACAAGGACATGATGAGGTACTAAAGATGACAACTAACATAGTACCTGTCAAAGAAGTTACCGGTGAAAAAATGTTCACTGTCTAGTCTATATATTTCTTAAATGTCTGCATTCATCTAAAACTCTAAATTTTGAGCCATCAAACTCCTTTATATCTTCTTACATAAAAAGTTATTGGAGTTTATTTACATGTCATCGTCTGTTAGCAACTGCGTGGTTTCTGATGTGAGGTTGCCCGTTAAGAGGCTATTTGATCGGATAGTTTTGAAGAAATTTCTTTTGCCATCATGTGTGACTTTCCTTCTACCCTTTTCGACTGCGTCTATATCGTAGACGGTGTCATAGTGGTGGGGGATGTCGGGGGAGAAGATGTGCCAGAGGGATCTGTTGCGGGGGGTGTTCTCGTAGAGGAGGTCGTCGTGGCTGCCGCTGCGCTTCTTGCTGAGCTCCGACTTTGGCGCGCGCACCTGAGACTTTGATTTGCGCGGCTTGCGCTTGCCCTCCTCCCCGCCTATGGATACAAGTCCTAACGACCGTTTCTATGTTTATTTACGTGTTTTTAAGTTTCATTGGATATTATTAAGTTTATTACTAGTTTATAGCCTTAAAGTGTATTTCAACTAGATCTTGACCAGTTTCGGTCAAACGAGCCTCTTTTGCCATCAGTGTTATAAATGTACATGTTTTGTATAACTGCATTTTGATGGCAATAAAAAGGTTATTTTTATTACCTTGTTATTTTTTTCTAGAAAAATAAAAAACCACAAACTAACTTGTGTGTGATTTACACATATTATGTATGTTAGTTTTTAAATTTGTCTAAATATACATGAATTGACATATCAGAAATATTATTCCTTTACATTGCATACATAAATCACTGAAGATTAACGATAACTTTAAAGGTGTGTTAATTTGTGTGTTGTGTGTAACTCGATGGCAACTTTTTAATTTAGAATTTATACAATGAAAGTTACGAATATCAATTACTAAAAATCAAATACAAATTGTAAATCAATTATTATTTAATAATTTTATAATGAGACTTTAAAACGTATCTTTTAAACTTCGCACAGAATATAGGCAAGGAGTATTGTTTGAACACGGAGTGTAGTCTGTGCCTGTGTGTGGGGTGTGTGGGGTGCGTGTGGTGCGCGGGGTGCGCGGGGCGGGTGTTACCTGGGTGGGTGCGCCTGGCGGGGGGTGCGGGGGGCGCGAGGTGGGGGTGCGGGGCGTGCGGCAGGTGCGGGGCGGAGCAGCTGGGGCGCTGCGCGCGCGGCCGCAGGGCGGGCAGGGGGAGGTGCGCGCGCGCACGCTGGTGCCCCGTAGAGGGACCCCACGTTTTGCCCTTCACGCCGTCCGCCGGCACTGTAACATACCATTGATTATTAAAGAAACCACTATTAAGTTACACCTTTTCTAAGGGCATTTTTGACTTGTATGTTCGGTACAGTTGCGGAAACCCCCAGTATTCTACTTGCAGAAAAATGTCTAGTGACTTGCAACGAGACAAACTCCGCCGCTTTTTTAAATTACCAATTAGTCAGGAGTGAGTTGCGACAATCGAATAATAAAAAAACAATTAGCCATGTACCACTGACCGAATTTTATTTTAAAGACACATTTAAAAGCTAAGTCCTATTAGTTAATGTGCCGCGTCTCAACGCATACAAAACGTTCAAACGATTGTGGCTTTTAAGTTGGAACACCGACAAGTTTTATGATTGTACATCCTATATTACTACACATCATCACGAGCTCTCTATACGTGCCCACCGAGGGGCTCGGAGCCTACACTAAGTTAGTGTTGCCTAGGCTATAGTCAACCCTGTTGAACTGCGGGTTGACTTCACACAAAAAGTGGGTTAGTAATAGAGCTAGGCTAGTTTCTCTTTATTACCTTCGTTTGCACTCATTGCTATCTAATTAGTTATTTGGTAGAAGCGGAATTTGTCTCGTTGCAATGAAGAAGAATAATTTTTCCTCAAGTAGAAGACCGCGTGTTTCCGCGACTACATACATGCGATGGCGCGCACTATGGCGGGCGAGCCGGGCGGCGTGTCCTTGGCGACGGCGACCAGCTGCTTGCTGCTCTCGTCTTCAGAGGGCCGCACAGTCAGCGTGTGTCGGAAATCTAACGGAGAGGAGATCGTATCCTTCTTCAGTAGCTTTATCTTGCTGAATTTGCCTGGAAACATATTAATCGTGAATTGCTAAACATCTGTCGGACAAGAACGGATGGGTTCTGCTTCCACTCTTCCGCTTACGTTCGCTGCACGAAAATACACATAGTACATGCGCATTATGCATATACCTCAAGGGCGTCACCGGAATTGTAAAATAAGTACATATATTAATTTAAATTGCTAAGATTCTTACAATCTCTAAGACACCTACAGACAAATACGACTTGTAAATTATTCATCAAAGCATTCTCTTTGAAATTTAAAAACGTATTTTTACTACTACCTATGAAATAAGGAGGTATGTCGATGGACAAGGGGGGTTGATCATCCACTTAACCCCATATTTCAGGTGAGATAATCCGATTATCTTATGGTGCGTGAAGAGAGTGTATTAGTTTTGGGCAATAACAGCTGTTTTGTACTGAATGTTTTTAACAGACGGGAGCAAACAACCAGCGCGAACAAGGTGATCAATACCAGAGAAACATGAGAGGGTGATATTCGTTGTTAGAGGGAATGACAAGGATAGACAACAAAGGCAAGGGTACCCTTTCGCTTGTTGGGCTGCGGCGGCTGCGTATGCGACATGTTGCTGGCGAAGATGAGTATATGCAGTTCTCGTGCTGCCAGGTTGATCTCTCGCATCTCCAGCTCGCGCTCCTTCTGCGCCAGGTTCTGCTCCAGCAGCCGCTGCTGCAGCTGCGCCCGCGTCAACTCCTCCTCGCGGCAACGCAACTCCTGGACGGTGAAAGATCACGTCCAATGGTCACAATTTGGAAGAACTTGTATGTTATAAAAGTTGTGTAAATAAATAAAGGCTAAATAAAGGTCTCTAAACCTATGAAAAAAAAATATGTTGTTTTTCTTTTTGTTTTTTTACTCTGACATTCTTATTTCAAATATAATTAATAATTTTTTAATTTACCTTTTGTAAATTATCTTACTACATATCTACACAAAAAAAATATAAAGCCTTCATTGCTACTATTACAAAAGTGTCAAATATAATTCTATTTTTTGTTTGAATGTTTTTCGCCACTATTGTAACATTTACAGTACTAATAACGTTAAAACAAATATACGAAACAAAATAACAAACATACATCTCTACAGTTCAACAAAACATAGCTAATTACAATTGTCACTAACCTCTTCAATAGTTTTGCATTCCTAAGTGCACGCATTGTGTATAAAAAAGCATTTATATGTTAGTTTAGACATAATATTTTTCATTTCAATATTACAATGAGATCCTTAATCGTTATTATTTTCACTCTGGTTTACTCAAAATCAAAGACATTTAAGAAATATATAGACCAGACATAGTGAACAACTCTTTTGCACCGGTAACTTCTTTAAAAGGTACTATGTTAGTTGTCAAATTTAGTGCCACCTCGTGTGTATTGACATGTTATAAAACATTTTACAAAACTATAATAAACTCCATATCTATACTAATATTATAAAGAGGAAAGAATTGTATTTTTGTATGCATTGAAATACTACTGGGCCGATTTTAAATATTCTTTCACCATTAGAAAGGTAATTTATCCATGAGTAACATAGGCTATATTTTTTTAATTCCACGCCGGCGAAGTCGCGAGCGACAGCTAGTTTTGTTATAAAATAAACTAACTAGTTTCACTACATAAAATATTATTTAGTGACACCTAATGGCAATACATTTAATTTAAATTAATTATAATAACATGTGGTTTTCTGGATGTACAATATTTATAGATAGCATTAGTGGATCATGTGAAAAAACTCAAGTGAAGTGTCAACTATGCTTCCTCTATATATTTTTGAATCTCTTTGTTCACAGCACATCTTCTACATCCCTACATCTATACCAAATTGGCAAACATTTTAAAATAGATTGCTGTACCTTCTCTTTCCTGCGCAGGTCGCGTAGCACCTCCTCTATTTCGAGGCGCCAGCCATCTTGCATCGTGTGGAACGACTCATGTGGCGCGCGCGTGAACTCCGACTGTCTGATATGCTCCAGCTGCTCCAAGATCTCAGGGAACAGCGGCCTCTCGCGGGGGTTCGAGTGCCAACACGCTGGAATACAAATGATAAACATATACTACCATTTTCATCAATGTCACAATTTTTGGAGATTCATCTATACTATGTATTCTAATATTATAAAGAGGAAAGATGTGTACTTTTGTTTATATTGGAATAACTAATAAACTACTGGGCCGATTTAAAAAATTACTAGCACCATTAAAAGCTACATTATCACTAAGTAACATAGTACAAGCATAAAACATATTATATATTTTTTATTATTTTCAATTTCACGCGGACGAAGTCGCGAGCAAAAGCTAGTAATATCATAAAGATGAAAGATTTATATTTTTGTATGTATTGACATAACTCAAAAACTGGGTCGATTTCAACAATTCTTTCACCATTAAAATACGTTAACAGTGAGTAACATAAGCCAATTTTAATTATTTTTAATTTCACGCGGAGAAAGTCGCGAGCAACAGCCAGTCTTTTATATTTTGTGTACCTTCCATAAGCACTCT
This sequence comes from Papilio memnon, assembly GCA_003118335.3. Taxonomy (NCBI): domain Eukaryota; kingdom Metazoa; phylum Arthropoda; class Insecta; order Lepidoptera; family Papilionidae; genus Papilio; species Papilio memnon. The sequence continues at coordinate 5,253,325 of LD688931.1, read as the reverse complement.
CCAGGGTTCTGGACATGTGCTGGGTATGGGCAGGGTGAGCTTGTTGACAGCGACGCCGTAGGCGACCGCCAGCGCATCAATGCCCTTGTAGGGCGTCTCTCCAGTCAGCAACTCCCACAACAGCACGCCATACGACCACACGTCAGACGCGTGCGAGAATGTCGAGTTCTTTATCACCTGGAATATACATTAAAACGATTCTTTATATATGTGTAAATAATAATAAACAATCTGAGAACCAGACCTAGTACTTTGACCATCGCTAGTGTCAATACAGTTAAGTTCCAATCCATCGATACCTGCCCACTCTCCGGCCCTGAGCGGGCGCATTAGCATTTAAGTTAATTACCTGTATCGACTGTCACTAAGGCTGTCGTTAATCGATATCGACAAGCAAAACGTCGATATCACGCTCGCCGGGGGCAAACACTACCGTGGGAAACAGTTATCGTGTTTAATATATCTCGTTACTCTAAGTGGATTATAAACTGGATCGAGCGACTATTGCGTGTTACTTTTTTAGTCGGTAAACATTTTAGTATATTACTATTGATATAATTGAAATTGTAGATTCAATACCACAAATATTTAGTAACTTTCGTGTTTGAATACAATATCAAGAAGGATGTATCAAGTCATGTACAGTGCCATCCAAACTTTATCGAGACTTGGATCAGGTAATTTCCGGTACTGGCTGGACAGACACACGTCCACACCTAACCACGAGCCGCTTTAAGTTGTGAATGTTACAATACCTCGGGTGGCATCCAGGCGTATGTCCCCGCCGCCGACATTCTCGTTGTCTTGTAGACTTCTCTTGCGAGGCCAAAGTCTGTGATCTTCAACGTCTTGTCCTCTAACGTGTCATCGGGCAAGATAGCTTCGCTCAGCAACACTGGAATATAAAAAACAAAAACATTACATCTGTCTTAATTATAACAATAACAAAAACCGAGGAGACTTCCAGTAACCAAAGATCTTTGACTACCTCAATCAGTATAGCCTTTGTTTAAATCTCTCAAGATGAAATTAAAAGTATATAAGATTAGTTCAAAGCGTTATTCAATAAGTAATAAGCCTTTGAGTATGTAGGCCAAGCTGTAGGTTACGTCAATCGCAGAAAAACTGACATTGACAAAGGAAAGTGCGCGTGCGCCTGCGCGTGGGCGGCCACGTGGGTCGCTAGACGTGTGACCCGCGCGGATGAGGGCGTTAACTGAGGTCATTTGATACACTTAATTACATAGTCGTTATAATATTTAGGTTACCGCTTTATAACGTTTGTCTAATAACTGGGCGTCTGGTGAAAACGACCGCTAAGTTTATTATAGAGAAAATCGATTATTATCCAGACCGATTCGCCCATCTCAAAGTTTTATAGCTAATTAACAAGGAATAGACGAACTATTTTTTGTTTTTGTTATTGACGAACTGTTTTAGAAATGGCTAATAATTCTGATCTTTGTACAGAAATAGTGAAAGATTTATTTTAATAAGAAACAAAATTATAATAAATACTCGATGCTTCAAAGTACGTATAGGATACAGTTATGTCCGCTGCTGTCTGAATTCTAACCTGCAATTTATACTACAAACAACAATAATCGTACGAAATTCCATCAAATCGTATCCTAACATCATATAAAAACAAATAAAAACGAAAACGTATAAGATGCGACCTTGGCAAAGCATCGCGGCGTATTTCCCGTAACGTACGTAGCTGACGTGACCTGCAACGTAAAGCCTTACGTATCTCCCCACTGCGCTTAAAATTGAAACGGTGTTAGACGTACAAACATACCATACCATTTTTCGTATATTAGATACATCTTTCTTTATCCTTTCATCTACCAATTAGGATCGAATTTCAATTCCTCTGTTCCAAGACAATTGTTGTATTTGTTTTTCAATAAAGTAGGAAGGATGACAACCTTCCTCTACAGTGAAAATCCACTGTTACTCAACATAATTGTATTAAATTGAATATAAATTACACATTTACTTTCAAAATGCTAGATAAAGCAATAGCATATAACGAGAAAGCTATTATCATTAAAAATGAAAGTTTCCGAGCGTTCACTGTCTTACGTCGACTTATTAACTATAATAAGCTCTAGGTAAGCGGCACTATAAAGGTATATGTCCCAAGACAACGGCAACAACTTAATCACGCTCTATCTAGTATCAAGGAAAGCGAAACAGTTACAACCGGTTTATACTGGTATAAGGCGGACAGCGCAGTCAAAGCGCAGAGGCAGCAGGGACCGATTCATACGTCAATCAGGTGTCATACAAAGAGGCGCCATAGTTGTGCTCAAATGTTTGATTGTGATATGGAATGTAAGGCTCTTTACACAACGTGTATGAAACGATTGCTAGTTAAAAATGCCACCTGTATCCCTTGATCTATAACACACCTATAACACACCGGGGAAGCAGAATCGAATGACACCCTTGTAAAAATCGTTAAGGCTCTACGCCGTCACAATAAAACATATTAAGAGAATCCCTCAGTGGCCACTTAAGGACTGCATTCTGCAGTCTGAGGTCCCGTTTATGCGATTTCATTTTTCTCCAGGTGTATCACTTCGATGTGAAGACGCCTTTAGTAGAAGCTAAATGGTTTTTTTATCTTTGCCCGCTAATGTATTGAAAGTGCGCCGATTTGACAGGATAAATAGTGTAGTTCTATTGATGAATTTCTGAATTAAAACTGAATAACAGAACAAGGTTAGAATACATTCTTTGTTTGCCATTATATCTTCTTTTACAGATATAAGAAATTATCGAATCGCGGATACACGGGTTTTGTCGTTAATCGTTAAATATGAATTATAGGTTATCAAATTGTCGTATAAATGTGGACAACGGCACATTCAATATCCGTATAAGTCCGTTGTAAATGTTGTCGCGCCGCTCGTGTTGTTTTCGTAACGCATTGCTCAATAATTTAACATAAACTCGATTATTTGAACGTTCAATGTATTTATAAACCTCTTACCATCGAATAAATTTAACCATTCACAAATTGTTATTGTTTTTAATTCATGCTTACAGTTCGAATTAATTTATATACGTAATACGTATCCGTCGCGACATAATCCGCACTGAATTAAAAAATAATAATAGCTATACGTTCATCCATGGTATGTTCTAAATCTATGAAAAAATTCTCAGAGATCATTTTAGCCGTTCTGGAGATACGTACTAATAAACATCCATTTAAATTTTCGCATTTGCATTTTATGGTCCTTCGAGACGGATGATAAAAATCATTTCAACTACAATTTAAAGAAGTTCATATTGGATATCGATCTAATTTAAAATTCGAAATATATTTCAGACCTTCCATAACAACAGTCATCGGGAACCTTTACATAGTCAAAAAAATACAGACCACCCAATAGCAACATTAATGTTCACAATCAAAAGGTAATCTCCATCAAGTGATCAGTGTACTATAGTTGAGGCGTCAGACGTCATAGGTACCAGGTCGGAGGCAGCACGTCCTCATAAATAATGCAGGCGGCGCTCGGGCGGGAAATACGTGCCGACAGGATACAGATCCGGTTCCTCCGGACTACCACCGCTCAGTGACGCATTAATTATATCTTAGATGCAGTCGTCTTTTTATTGATTATCTGTTAAATTTAATAACATAAAGCTACTTTTTCAAGCCCAATCGCCAGTCGAACTCTTCAATACACGATCATATAGAAAACAAGTTGAAGTATTTCCGCGTCCTGTAGTATTTCCAAGCATTTTTTCCTCTTACTTTTTTCACGTACTGTATTGAAATCTGGTGGCCGCTTATTTGTACTACTATAAAATACCGAAACATTGAAACAAAATAATCTGTGTCCGGATTTTAATGGCATTAATTCTCTTAGTAAATCCGCGTACTACCTTTCGTTTTGAGACATAACGTCAACTATCGTTAGTACATCACACCAATTTGGATGCTATCTGGGGCCCAATCAAGCCTGAGGCGGTTCAGAATTACCTCGACCGATATCGGGATGTTGCCGCGCTAATGGGCCCGCCGGGGGCTGTGCTGCTTCTTGTTGGCTTATTGCGATCACGCTTATGGAATGCGAAATATCATTACGAGGGAAATTAAACCGCATCTGTTAACTTCAACGCTTTACACAAATGGTAAGTAACCGCTTAAATGAGTTTAGATCTTTACGAGTGATCCGAAAACTGCTTAGTACGATATGTAGAACAAAAATTAGTCTAGAGTCTGCGCTTGATGTTAAGTCTCCACTGACATGGAGAAACATCTAAAGCACGATTGCTAGTACTAATAAATAAGTTTACTAACTGTTTATGGTTATTACAAGATTATACGATAATTTGATGGCAATAAAACTTCAAAACAGCTACAAACTTGTCTTATTAAAAGATTTGGTAAAAACCACTTAAATGATTTCTCTCGAGCCGCGCACATGTATTCTTATCGTAATGACATCTACACGGGTCGCGCAAATTGCGCATAATCAAGTAAAACCTGTCGCTGTTTTCATATAATCAAAAATACTTAGGCAAAATTTAATTTACCATACAGCGAATTGAAAATATTAACTAATCTCACGTTAATTTACTAGAGACATTTTAAGCAGTCCTTTAATTCGATTTATCATTCAAAATGCCTAAGTGCCCCTTAGTAATTACTAGTTCAGTAGTTCTTATTCTTGCAGTTAGTATTGCACTTTATCAAACGAATTATTCGACTTTTGAGAAATGAAATAAGACATAAGACAAGTATAAAATTAAATTCTGTCATATTTTATTACACTGTAAGATATTGAGACAATAAAAACATCCAAGTATAGTTTCATTTTCATTCTTGGATATTTATCTGTGAAACTTTTGCACAATAAATCGGTGCAGACATTTGGCAACGATGGCTTGAATTAATTCGGTCTGCACCGACAATGGACTGTATTCGGGGGGAGGGTTTGTCCTTTGCCAAGAGGTGTTTGTGTATAAAATTGTCTGAGCTTCACACAAAAGACAACGATGTATACAAAGTCGTGTATACAGTTTGTTATGTTCGAAATTCGAACTCACTGGATTACTTATTGTACTTAGTACGGTATCGATTATAACGAAATATGGAAAATGGCAACTAAAACCGTAGAATTCACCTGAACGTCATACAAACTAACTAGTAAACGATTATTATTGCAATTCATAATTGGGTTTTATGACAGAATATTCCCTGTCCAGTCTACACATTTATAATTAACTAGCAATCGCTCGCGACTCCGTCCGAGTGGAATTAAAAAAACAAAAGTGTGTAGCCTATGTGTTCTTCCAGACTAGATGATACATCTACATCTACACCAAATTTAATCGAAATTCGTTCAGCACTTTAGGCTAATCCATCCATCAGTCTAGGTTTTTCAAATATTATGTTTTGAACATGCAATCCTACTGTAAAGTAAGGTTGGCTACTTTAGTAGTACCGTTTGACATTTTGCGAAACTTTAAGCCATTCTAAACATCGCGATAGCAATCTTGAAATGTACATATCTGCCCGCAAGTAATTTGTCATTTTATCTAACTAGGTACATTCGGTTAATGTTAAAGCAAAATAATAACAAAAAAAATTGTATTACAAAGTCCAGGGGTCCAGGAAAAGCTCCGGAAGAGTCCCGTTGGGGGTGTTTGGTCAGAGGTCAAATATGATATAGGTGTAGAACATCGTATGGAAGAATAAATAGGTAAAAGCTTGTGGGAAATAAAAAAAATTGGGTACGCCATTTGAAGAAGAAACGTAGAAACAGGACTTCACAGAAAATATTAAAAGTGGTCTATAGGAAAAAAAAATGGCAAGGCCTATGTGAGACTAATAATGACATGTGACATTAAATCGAGATGGTTGTGAGTTAGAAAATAGGGTCAAGCATTCCTTCAACTGTTCAGAAAACTAATATAGGAGAAGTGGAGAACAAGCAATTCAGCGTGTCTCAAGAATTCTTTGTTCAGCATTTTATAAACTGCACTATTGAGTGCAATTTATAAAATAAGAGCATTGGCTCTTTCGCAGTTAAATTAAGGCTGTTGAAGTTCCAACTACAGTTAGGCATTTCATTGATATAAAAAAAAGAAAACGGCAAAAGAACATCATGTGACTTAATCTATCGATTGCATTGATCATTCTACAAAGCTATTCTCATTAAGAATAAGGTTTTAATTGTTTATCATGGATGAAAAAACACGGTAAAAGTTGTAGCATACATTTTAGTACAGAAAATGCCCTCACTAACTCATAAAACGATCCAAGGGGAATATTTCAAACGTGTCGAATAACCTAATACATTTCTAGAAAGGCCATAAAAAAGGTTAATGTACGTCACACACGTTAGGTTAAGCATGACCTTGCAGGCTAACATTCATAGTACATCTTTACCATAGTTTTTTCATACACGTGAGTTATTCCTAACCTAACGTGTGTTGCCTGCATAAGGCATGAATGCGCAGTAGTTACGTTTCGCTCCCGACGCTACGTATTATTATTGCAAGGAGTCTCGTTTTACGATCGAGATGCCACAAAAATTTACATCCCGACCTCGAATTTGCAGCATGAAAATGTTAGTCTCACGTTTTACGGGTATATTTTATTCAGGGACTTCAATTGGTTACTTTTGGAATAAAAATGATGTTTCTTGAAGTTTTTATGTTATTTTGGAATTCATTTTAATATTTCTATGATCAGAGGTGAATAGGTTAAGTTTAAAGATATTAATAATATTAGTATAGATTATAAAGAGGAAAACTTTGTTTGTTTGATTGTAATGAATAGGCTCAAAAACTACTGGGCCGATTTTAAAAATTCTTTCTCCGTTAGAAAGGTAATTTATCTGTAACATAGGCTATATTTTTCATTTCTTTATTATTATTTTTAAATTTCACGCGGACGAAGTCGCGGGCAAAAGCTCGTCGCATAAAAACAGACTATTTAGTTTAATCGTTTACAGTTAAGTTTAAGACGGTGCTTGAAAGTGAGCCAAGTTATTTCAGACCCTATAAAGCGTCCGCTGAAACAATTTACATATTAAGTGGAAGACGTGGATACTTAAAATAAAAAGCCTACCAAGTAACCAGAGGAAAATTAAACTCGTGCAAGCCTTACAAATTGCTACTAATTAAAATAATTTTAAGATTATTCTAGTATGTGATTTACGAAGCAACTAGACGAATACAGAGAAAAATATTTTCTTGTACTTCTTTAGCTATCTTATACATGTCCATTAACCCATTAAATGCCACTATTTTACGTAAATACTAAAGTGTACACCCAGGACGAGTCAGTGGCCAACGTGTTAACTTCTTGCATCCTTGTATCGAATCATCATCACTAGCTCATTATATGTCCCCACTGAGGGGCTCGTAGCCTATCCTAATAAGGGGTGACTATGCAACAGTCAACCACGCTGGCCCAGTTGGTTGACTTCACACATATCTTTGAATTTCTTCGCTGATATGTTGCAGGTTGCATCACGATGTTTTCCTTCACCATAAGAACGTCGGGTAAATTATGTACATATGAAATTCGAAAAATCGAAAACCACATTGGTACATGTCGGGAACGAACCCAGGACCTGTAGATTACAAGTCAAGTGCTTAGACCCTTGAGCCACCGACGCTTCTATATCTGTATCGAATATTCGAACTAAATTTACTTGTGGCATTGTAGATCGACACTAAAACATCCAAGTACTGATGCTACGGCTTAAAAGCGCGTTAATAAATAATTAGCACGTCATAAACACTAGAAAGTGTTTACACGCTTACCCTACATTCCATACTAGAGTACAAAGGCTGGTATTGTTCGAAGCATGTTTGCGATGACAATTAATTAGGAGCGAGGATAAGGGGATGAGTGTCTCGAGTGTAGAGAAATGATGTGACGTGCTTATACCACTAACGAAACGACCTGTCCCTTTCACACATCCATACTAATAGTATAAAGAGGAAAGATTTGTACTTTTGTATGTATTTAAATACCTCAAAAACTACTTTGCCGATTTCAAAAATTCTTTCACCATTAAAAATCTACGTTATAACTGAGTAACATAGGCTATATATTTTTTAAACTATTTTTAATTTCACGTGGATGAAGTCGCGAGCAGCAGCTAGTAAAATATATTTGACTACCTTAAATATGTCTTTGAATGTATTTGTGGCTAGATTTATAATTATAACCACAAAATATCTAACTGGCTACCAAATACCTCAACTCAATAACAGGAAACGAGTGCGATCCTTACACGAGACAAAGGGCAATTTAGTTTCCTCACAAAGTGCATTTTCCGTTTACACGAGCAATTTCCAGGCATCCCTGGGGGAGTTGTGCCGGGGGGTCGGGCAGGGGCGTAGGAAATTTATCGTCTACTTGAAGTGAGTCTCCGTGTTAAGGAGGGCTGCAGAAAATTCCGGAGAATAAGCGCATAATTTAATATTTACTAAAATTATACGTCCGTGTGTTAAATTATGATATTATTATTTCACTAGCTGTTGCTTGCGACTTCGTCCCCGTGAAAGAAGCCTATGTTACTCACTGTTAACGTAGCCTTTTAATAGTGAAAGATTTTTTTAAATCGGCCCAGTAGTTTTTCAGTTATTTCAGTACATACAAAAATACAAATCTTTCCTCTTTACAATATTAGTATAGATAAATGACACAAGAGTACACAACAATTACTTACATTTGTAGCTATAGAAATTAAATAACTGTAATCTTAAATTTTACGACATTAATGTATAGAGATAACATTAGTAACATAATACGCAACGAAATAATAATTACAAATTACAATAACATAATATTATACAAAATTAACCAAAAACATCTAACATTTATTGTAAATCAGGCGCCTGTATATATCGTTTTTTTTTTTTTTAATGGGCGGCTTATTGCCGCCCTCTCGTTCCCCCTGACATGTTTGGGTCAGGGACTTTAGGGTGCAAGCTTTGTATATATCGTTTAAACCAACATTACAATAACCAATATTAGAGATTTGATCTATCGTAAATACAGCGTCACACATACAGACAGACAAACGACAGGCCAGAGACAGGCGAGCGCAGTGCAATCAATCAAACGGAGATCGAAGTTTCCACGAGGGCGAGTAAACAAGGAAATAACCTGAATATGAATAAAGGAATGTGTCGACTTCAAATACAAAATGTTTTGTAAAAGCAATCCTATAATCTATATCTCATATAAAAGAAAATTCGATAACTGAACAATGGCAAAGAGTAAAAACATCAGTAGACATAAGAAATTACGTCAAATCAATTGTCAAAAATCCATAATGCCCTTTTTTATGAAATACTGACAAATACGTTTCCATCCCAGATGGAAATAAATTATTTTGTATAGAACACATTTTCAACACAGTACTAACATTGAATCCTTATAAGTACTCATTTCACCGTCTTACACAACATCACCAGCATGGCGACACACCCTGTCGCCTTGAATATATTTATAAATTAATTAATTATAATGAATACAGCACAGGACACAAATGCGCAAACAACAGGCGTCTGCTGGTTGCGGTCGCCGCGGCGCCAGCCGCCCCCGCTCGCTACCTCACTTCAAAACATGAATCTATTAATTTACCAAATGTTTATGATCAAAATATTTTACTCAACAAAGCATCATTATTAACTAGCTATTCCCGTGCGGCTTCATCCGAATTTCACGCATTTTTTTCCAAATTATTCACGCCCTAAACTAAATAGTGTGACGTAAGTGTAGTGTATTTTATTTCAAAAAAATGTGTAAGCTATTCAAAAATATGCAGTGATAGCTGAGATCCTGCTAACAAAAAAGTGTGTGTTTACGCTTTATAATATTAAGTATAGATATTGAACCATCACAGTTAATAAAAACTTAATTACTTTCAAATAGGATATGACTTCCGCAACAGATAGATAACTGTGGTTATCTGTTCAAACATTTGTATCAAAAAAGATTGACATCCCTTTCTTTCTCTTGGAAAATGCATAGACAACAATAGTAGTAGTTGCATAAGATGTAATGTTTTGTGTTTTGACGACACAGGGGAGAACAGATCAAACGATAGGAAAAGATACTTCAGATGAAAGATATCAAAATTGCCTCCTGGTTTGTACTCAAAAGATCCTGTTTAGATATAGGAATTTATATTTCTACGCATAGGTCACATTTAGAGACATTAATTGGTCACTAAGGGAGACCTTTAGAGGAGATTTATCATAATAAATCTGAACTACAAATGAACACTTGGGTGTTTTATCTCATTGCGTCAATTGTATCAATCTGCGTAAGGGAATAATCTGATAGGTAGACCAAACGGTCCAACGTGTGCGGTAAAAAAGTCTGGGAGAAAATATTTTTTCTATTATACTACATCATCTCCTCCTCCTTATCCTACTCCCGTAGGGTCGGCGCGCCGGGTTTTCGTCCACCAAATAAGTCTGTCATCCGTCATCTCCGTCATCCCTCCCTTCTTGATCATGTCACCTTTCACGCAATCCATCCATCTCTTTCTAGGTCTACCTCTACCGATGTACCCCTCCACATTAATAACTAACGTCCTTCTTGTTACATGCGATTCATCCCTTCTCATAACATGCCCCATACCACGTTAACCTTTTACTCCTTATTTTCTCAACCACTGATGCTACTCTCAAACTTCCCCTAATATACTCATTTCGTATCTTATCCAATCGTGTTACCCCACACATCCATCTTAACATTCGCATTTTTTCTATTATACTACGTATATAGAATACTTTGTTAACATTAGTGTTACAATAGCGGGTCACTTAGATAAACAGCAGAGAGCCGTGGCAACGTATTTACGAGGCGTTCCGTTATATCGCACTCTTGAAACTACCCACTTGTAAACAAGTACGTATTATGTAAACTTGCGCCCTACGTACATTAATGTACGTATTGAAAGATTCCGAGAGTATTTTAATCGTTTCTAATTTTAAGATCCTTCCTCATTAAATGTTAGAGAAGCGATTATAATACCAATACAAAAATATAATAAACAGCTGTTGCTCGAGACTTCGCCAATGTACACTTACAAAAAAAATAAAGAAATACATGTCACTCACTGAAGTAGCTTATAATTGTTGAAAGATTTTTTTAAATCAGTCCAGTAGTTTTTGAGTTATTTCATTACATACAAAAATACAAATCTTTCCTCTTTATAACATTAGTATAGATCTAAGTATTTATTATACCTTAATTTTAAATAAAATTTATGGAATCAAAGTATGTAGTTTACTCTCTTACCTCTAAGTTTATTATTATACAATGCTGCCAACATATCTAAACATAGTTTTACATTCAATACGTCAACATGTTAAATTGCTTTCAATGTATCTCGCGACGAGTGCAAATCCGGGGGTGGATGCATAGTCTACACCGAATGTTATCGCAAAATGGCATCTGAAACGCCGCGCTCGAAGTTAAGGCTCGCCAACACGCTTGGGCACTACAATGCTAGAAATTTTACGATCTAATTGGCTTGAAAGCACTGTAAATTCAGAAATGATTACAAGATATTAAAGTTAAGAGCTTTCAGTCGAAAGAGTTTATGTAATAAGACGTTTTAAGCTTTTCTAACTTAACAATCTATAACTAAAATGTCAAGACAACTTTTAAGTTTTTCTAATACTTATCTATTTATATATTGTTAGTGACCCTTAGGAATAAGGAAACGATGCAAAGGCTTCAAGCCTCTCAGTGGGGACGTGTAGTGAGCTGATATTGTTCTGATTATTTTAAAGAACTCTTGGACTATCAAAACGTGTTGATAAAATTTTACTTGTAAATTACCTTTCTCACATACTCGTTATCGGCGTGAGAACCTATCATAGCTATATAACAGCTTTAAGTATATCGGTTAGTAACCACTTATAGTCTGCCTTCTTATATGGTATGCCAATCATTTAGCATTATTTAATAAAATTGATTTAATTTATGTCTCGTTTCACCAAGTCTTGGCATACTTCCTTAATAACTACTTCATTATTCTTCTAATTAGAAACATGTAATAAAATATTGAGAGAATTTAATTTTAAATTACTTAGTTGACATTAAGATTAAATTAAGTTAACTATACTATCTATACTTAATATAATAAAGCGTAAACACACACTTCTTTGTTTCCTAAATTGTCAGCAATTACAACATATTTTTGAATAATTCTTTTAATAATAATAAGCCCTACACGTAATCACGCTTTAGGCTATATATTTTCACGCCATTTAACTTAGGAGGTAAATATTTTGGATGAAAACCCAAATGTGGGAAAGAGACCATAAGTTGCTGCCAACATCAAGGAAGTAAGATTGCCATAGTAAGGTAATTGGTATTTTGACATTTGCAATTAGGAATTTGACAAATGTAAACAATAAAATAAAGTTTTTATAATTTCATGTGGATGAAGCCGCAAGGGAACAGCTAGTTTTTAATAAAATTAAAAATTGTGTAACTATTTAATTCAAATAAATTATTTCTTATTGCCACAATAAAAAGGCAAACTTTGGTTGATGAATTAAAACGATAGATGGCGTTAACTTAATTTTACAATAATGACATAAACCGCTACAATAATTGATATTTAAAACGTATTTAGTAAGTGTACGTAATTTGCTTACATTATAATAAATGTAATTTATAAGTAGGCCACAAATGGTATCATACGTCACTGTTTTTGTACTAAAGCCAGTCCTTTCCATTGTTTTGCTTAAAAAACATGCATTAAAAACAATAAAACAAGTAACCAATTAGCCTCAAGGAATGTCCATACTTTTATACCTCTAGCGGCCCCACACATACCTTATGGGGCACTCAAATCTTTTATCAGGTTTCAACCTAGACAACATAAACAAGACTACTCGGCACTCGACTATCAATTCTATTTCATATGTAATAAAGTCCATATTACTTTAAAAGCGGTATATTTCGAAACAAATGCATTAAGGCTGCTCCCGTGCGGGTGACGTATTGTGCTAGAGAGTGTTTACTAATGAAGCGGTAAGGTGTGTTTCCATATAATTGAGGTCTAACAAAAAAACTTGTTATGTATTGCAACTTAGTTGTTAATTTCTTCTAATTCCTTGGAATAGTAACTTACTCTGGTAATTGATTTCCATGACATAGTTTAGTGTAACTTAGAAGTTACCAAAATGAAATGCATATTTACACAATATAAAAACCGATGCGTTCAAATAAAAATAAAATCCGATTTTTTATCGATAATGTAAAAATGTTGCCAGTGTAAATACGTAGGTAGCATGTGCATATTGTAATGTCGCAATGCGGCAACCCCGCCTTAATCTCGCCCTGTGCCACCCCCATCAATTTTGTAGATACATTTGCTGTTCAAACCTATTGCCTTTATGTTTATCAGTATATTAAGCGTTAAAAAAAATTAATAGTCACAAATGAGAAGTATTCCGGAGGCCCAATGGATAGGAAAGTAGATTTGACGGTGGAGAAGACGCATAGGAAGGGGAAATATCCTCTTTATGTACGTCTCCTCCGTCGATTTAGGGTAGGCAACGCATCTGCAATTGCGGATGTCTATGGGCAGCGGTCGCTTCGTCATTTCGGCGGATTTAGGTGGCCGCTTGCTCGTTTGTCAACTTATTGCATAAAAAAAGGATTACCTAGTATATGTCTAGTGAAATTTAATGGAAATGAGAAATTTTATGTACCTTGTATCACTGGCTAGATACAAACATGTCTACTTTTAAATATTCTGTCACTGCAGACATATAAAGGTAAAATTATTTTGATACGATTTATTATAATTTCTCATTTACATTGAATTCGACTATAAATTAATCTTCGAGAACCACCGAAAAGAGGTAAGATGTTACAATGACCGGAGCTGTACAGAATTTATTGAATTGAACGGAGGGTCTAGGTGTAAAATTATTCATATTAAATCGCACTAGGTTTTTAGAAACATCTCACGTATAATCCAGCACTATAGTCGCCTTTTCCACATTCAGATAAATACATACTTTAGAATAGCTAATAAAATATGAATAAACATTACTGTTTGAATTGCAAAAAATACTAGTTCTCGCAAATTAACAGTAATTAATGTAGCTCATTAATATTATTGAAACTTGAATCTTGATATTTACACTAAAAATAGCCTTTCTATGGTGATTATCTCCCCGTCCTTAAATTACATTACAAATAGCACAGACCAATCAATTCTTCAGTTACTTTTAAGGCGACTACAGGGTGACCTAAAGGTAACTTTAATAAAATGGTTCTGATAATGTTGCGATGCTCCTGTTGGCTAATTTATCGATTTTGTTGTTTTCTATTTTCTATGGACGGTGTCGCGTGCGATAGCAAGTAACATATAATTTGAATTATAATTAAAATTATAGAGCCATCTATCAGAACGGCTGCAGTACCAGGCGGGATAAGGTACGCCCCAGTTAGGCTCCGACTTTAAAGTTCGCGTATAAACGGAAATTTAAAAAAAAACTCTATATTATAAACACGAGCTAACAGTCGGTGACCTTGAAATTAAGTCTACTGGCATTAAATATATAAAGGAAACCATATAAAGGAAAACTGGCAAGAATTAATATTACGAGTCTGACTGTACTAATTTCTATATTTGACATTTGGGTACAGTGTTAACCGATATTTGGAGAACCACGTTATATAAAAAAAGTTACACTATGTAGAAAAATAACAAAAAAATGTGAAATTAAAATCATGCACTTACTAGTAATAACTAATACTTTATTAGTCTATACTTTATGGTACCCGAAAGCTGTCAATTAAAGTTTACATGAGTTTAAATGACAACAAAAATAACAATTACTTTGAGAATTGTAGCGTAGATAATAAAACACGATATAAAAGATAATATAATAAAGCGTAAACACACAGTTCTTTGTTGCCTAAGATGTCAGCAATTACAGCACATTTTTGAATCATTATTTTTTGAATAAAAAGCCCAATTACTTACGTCACGCTTTAAGCTATATATTTTCACGCCATTAAACCTAGGGGTAAATATTTTGGATAAAAACCCTAATGTGGGAAAGAGACCATAAGTTGCTGCCAACATCACGGAAGCAAGATTACCATGGTTTGTCAACGTGTCATGACATTTTGACATTTGCAATTGATAATTTGACAAATGTAGGTAAACAATGAAATAAACCTTTTCTAATTTCATGCGGATGAAGCCGGAACAGCTAGTAAAAGATAAAGGCTACAAAAGATTCGTGTATTGCTTCTTAGAGCGCGACACAGGTGTTCTCTCGATAGACATAGTTTTATTATCCACAGAGTATGAAAATATATACTATTGCTCGCGACTTCATCCGCGTGAAATTAAAAAAAAATATATAGCACATGTTACACACAGATAAATTACCTTTCTAACAGTGAAAGAATTTTCAAAATCGGCCCAGAAGTTTTTGACTTATTTCAATACATACAAAAATGCAAATCTTTCCTCTTTATAATATTAGCATATACCATATTAAGGTCATCACGCACTGATATATCTAAAAAATTGTATCACGAGTTTGTATCGTCCTAGAGGTCGATACGTGCGCGGTCTGCCTAATTGCTTCGGTCAATATTTGGCATCGTAAGCACTGTTTTCGGTAGCCGGGTTATTGACCAACAACGGTGTCACTAAACTAGGAATCACGATGACTTACTGTTTCAACAGATTTTTTTTATAGACTTAAGATTTGCGGACCCGATCGATTGATTTTATTATTTGAGGCCTAAAATATCATAATTTCATGTTTTATTTTATATAATCGGAAATACGAAATTTATCTATGTTTGAATTAAATTCCCTTTAATCCTTTTGGCTTTTGATAAAGCGCAAAAAGTGGCTTTAAACGCTATTGCAGAACTGCTCGCTGGTTTTTGTTTCTCATGAAATCTTACACTTAAATTTAAAAGTAATTTTATCGATAATGAAAAGATAAATGAGGCTTTACTGCAAGGTTATTTTTAATTGAGATGGAATTTCCTGTGTAAAATATTATATGTATAACTATTTAATTTTGAAGAAATAATAACTGAAAATATAGTTTTAAACAGGTATAACATTTACAACTGTTTTTACGTAAAAAAGAGACAAAGTCTCACCTCAAAGTGTAACACCGCTTTTTTTTTAAAGAGGTGAACACCGAGGTGATCAACGACGTCCATGAACATGTTCAATACTCAAGGAACTGCAGATGCATTGGCGACCTTTAAGGAGATGATACGCTCGCTTCTTATCCCTTAGTCGTAACAAAAACTATAGGTGCATTACGTCATCAAGTCCATCCGTAGCCAGACGTAAATAGTTCTATTAATTACAATCTACCTTCCATAATAGGATTAAGGAAGATCTAGCTGAATCGTCGAGCGACAAAAACGTATCGATAACAGGTTTCTAAGGACTTGAAGAACGTATAATAGTAACCGAACCGAACTGGATCTGCGATCATTTCATTCATTTCCTGTATTTCCACTGTCTTAATTTCTACAGTAAAATATTGCTATCTCTTTCTGTAGTGTATGAGAGCGATGTCCATATGTTATTACAAATGTTTCGGCAGTGAAAACTGAACAAATCTGGTAGAAAAGAATTCAAATAATCGACCGTGGGAATGGAGGATACGTCGCTTATGATTTATGGACATTCTTCGCAGAAATGTTTTCGTTCCGACAATAATATTGCACGTAATCAAGCAAACATACATCTTATTCTGAAGGCAGTTAAATATATTTTTGCGTATTACTGCATTCCAACTTCATGAATAACATTTTGTTTTTAAATTTGCTCATTTTAACATTTACACGTGTAGGAAAACGTAAGTTCGTCTCTTTCACTCCCGGTGTAAAAAAGAAAGACAGCAATATTTTCATATAAGTCTTTCGATAGTGTAAATTTAGTAGAGTATCGCTTGTTTAGGGTTAAACAAATTACATATAGATAGTCGTTTCATAGATCATTAATAACTTTTTAATTCCGAGATAAAAGTGTAAGCTAGACAGGTTTGTTCCACTTTCAAGGTCTTTTCTTGGTCGTAACGTAATATTCAAAACTTGTACAACGTAGGTAAAATGTTTTATTATAAAATTACCAACTTAAATATGTCGATTTCCGTGAACATTGTGATAATTTCGTTGATGAGCTTGTCACGTTATTGTAGAATTTCTTATACGTTATGGAAATTGAATGAATTTACTTATCTCAATGTACTATTATGGCTGTTGTTTATTATCTAATAAACACATGTTCAATTACAGCTTCAAACAAAGATTTGTTATACTATTAAAGTAAATAATAACATTGGTCAATTATTTATAATATACCTCTACCCTAATCAGCTGTATTACATATCACGTAAGCTTAAACTCGTCAATAATTAACTCCTTAATATGACACACATTGCTTATTTTAAAACTTTCTCACTGCAAATTGTTTCTCATGAACCTATACTTATTTCAACGACCAAAAAAATCATTGATAATAATATTTACACTGGAACTAATCATACTAATATTATAAATGTGAAAGTTTAGATGAATGGATGTTTGTTAGCGTTTGTAGCCTAAACAGCTGAACGGATCTCAATGAAATTTGGCATAAATGTAGAGGATAGTCTGGAGGAACATATAGGCTACTTGTTTTTTTTTTAATACCACGCGGTCGGAGTCGCGGGCGAAAGCTAGTTGGGAATAGAATGTTTAATATAGCGATATTCTGTTCAATTAGAAGTTTAGTATGAAAACAATAGAAAAAGAAATGCACAGACAACATAAAATACAGTTATTCAAATCGTCTCAATAAATCGTAAACAGGCAGCAGAATAGCGTTTTGTCTAAACCTACGCATAAGATAATGGCTATAATTATATATTTAAGGAGTCGAGACGAGTGGAATCCACCTGAGACCCCAACTGACTCATTCGGATGCTTTTTATTATCAATGATTCACGGTTATGCCCAATTCACTTTCGGCTGTAACAGTAGGGTTCCACTGGTCAAACACAAATACAAAAAAAATAATTTCACTATTTTCTTAGAGAATGAGAGAAATTACAACCTTTTGAATGTAAGTATTTAAACTTAGCAGATTACATTTACTATAAACGATTATTACTATTATATTATAATTTGATGGAGTTTTTTGTAGGAAAAAAATATTACATGTTACCAACACACTTAAATAAACACCTCACGTGTTTTTCTCTAAACAAGTTCAGTAAATTTTTAAATTACTTCGTCACACTGGAATTAATGTGTCGAATTAAGGCTTAAGACACTGTCAAGGTTAATATTTGTATCAAAGAAGACTTCGTACTATCTAAAAATTAAAACAAAGGAATATGGCGTACAAGTGAATGGCAGTTGGTCGCAGCCGTCCAGAAAAATGAAACACTCAAGAAGAACGTAATCATATTTATTGTCTTTTGTATAAGATTTTCATCCAACAACACATCATCATCATCAACTTGCCCTTATCCTTTACGGAGGGTCGGCACAGTATGTGCTACTCCACTCCCTTCTTAAGCACGTCCTCTTTCACACAGTCCATCCATACTTTCTTCGGTCTTCCTCTTCCTTTGTAGCCATCCACATTCATTCTTAACACTTTCTGGTTTATGTCCCCATCGTCTCGTCACATAACACCACATCCAACAACACATGATCACACAAATTACTAATATACTCAACTTGCAGATGCCAAACTTGCAACATTGAAGAGTCTGAGTAATGGATATCGTTTCTATTGAAACTGATTGATCACCAGTCATCATTGACTTCCAGCGACTCACTGACTAAAACAATGAGAGTAACAGCTGTATGCATGACAAACTAATTGACTTTCGATGTCTGACCTAAGATTGTAGCCGTATTCAATTCGGTCTAGAACCTATGTGCGCTATATTTTAGTCGTGTCTATTGGTTAAAAAATTGTGTTCCTTAAACAAATTATTTAAAATTAAAAAAAAAAACTTATTACTTCACAAAAATCGCTAATGGTTAGTAATGAAAACATTCGAGTCCTGTACTTGATAAGTAAAGATAAAATAATTTCCGTAAAATTTGTTTTGATACATAGGTCAAAACGTTTAATCCTACGTAAATTATCGTATGTTTGAAACTCAAATTTTGCAACATATTATAATAAAATAAAACACGATTTATTCAGCAAAAAAATCACAAAAAAATACAAACTCTTGGCCAAACGGAGAAGGCTCAGCTGATGCGGTCTCCAGCTTGTCACTGAAGGCCGCCCTGGTTTTCAGCCTCGCCTTAACTACTATATGGTTCAGGTTATACATAAATATTTAAACAATTAATATAAATAATAATACAAATAACTATGACGCATCTAACATTGACATAATATAGAAAACACTACAATTCTTTGTAACGTTACTTTCAAATTCACACAGAAATTATTATTCAAGTTAATTTAAAACTTACAATGTTTAAATCACAAAATTGTGACTTACGACGTTTTACGTAGGAGTCACCTAACTTTGCGATTGGTAATGCATTACAATATGGCAGATACGATAGCTGCGCGGGTTTTACCCATTACAATCAACCTAATGTTGTCACTTATTAATTTACGAATGTCTAAATTATCATTATTTTTCATTGAAAGCTTTTTTATCTGTAGTTTGATGTCAGCTGATGGAATAATTTCTAGGAAATTATCAATGTCGATAGTTAAAATTAACGCTTCACTATTTGTTATTAAAAACTTTCCACGAATATTTAACAGTGTACACGAGCCAAATACGACGTATCCATTAATATACTTATCATTTTATTAAACTGGCTGTTACTCGCGACTTCGCCCGTGTGAAATTAGAAAATATAGCCTATGTTACTCACAGATAAATAACCATTCTGACGGTGAAAGAATTTTTAAAATTGGCCCAGTAATTTTTGAGTTAATTCAATACATACAAAAATACAAATCTTTATTCTTTATAACATTATAGTATAGATTACAGTTCGGAGATGTTTTTATTTCTTTAATAAATACAAAACCTGAATCAACCTATGCATTGAACTACTATAAATGTTTAGTCAAATCAATAAGCGTAAGAAAGCCTAGCTCTTGTTTCCTTTATCCATTTATAATAGTTAGGTCTATGACGTCACAGCGGACAAAGGCTAGACCGCCATACCGACAGACAAACAACTATTGTAGGTATTAAATAATAAGTCAATGCATAATTGATAGTGTTAGTGACTACATACGTGTTATACGGGCCGTGGGAATAATACTCTATTCTTAGTAATATAAAGTTTTTCCTA
Organism: Papilio memnon; assembly: GCA_003118335.3. Lineage (NCBI taxonomy): Eukaryota > Metazoa > Arthropoda > Insecta > Lepidoptera > Papilionidae > Papilio > Papilio memnon. The sequence goes on along the minus strand of LD688931.1, from coordinate 5,232,969 downwards.
GAAATACTCCGCGTTCATTGTAAACTTAAGTATGTTTCTACTGAGCGGCTAACCGCGCGTGTATCTGTCCGTGCTAGTGAAAATAGAATGCGTGACCTACAAAATCGGCAACTATTATACTTATTCTATGTAGTACAAATAACATTTATAAATACGTGCTTAAATAATAACATACATAATAAACGACTTCATACATAAACTATAAAACATTACGAAATAGTGCAATAGTTTGCTAGTCATTTTTTTCTTACAATGCTATTAATTGACCCCAATTCTATGTTAAATGTTTATTATCTGGTTAGTAGTTATACATATCTTAATCTATACTAATATACTTAATATAATAAAGCGTAAACACACACTTCTTTGTGGCGTAAGATCTCAGCAATTACAGCATATTTTTTAATAATTATTTTTTTAATACAAAAGCCCTACACTTACGTCACGCTTTAGGCTATTATTTTCACGCTATTAAATTTAGGGGTAAATAAATTGAAAAAAAAAAAACCCTAATGTGGGAATGAGACCATAAGCTACGAGCTGCCAACATCAAGGAAGCAGCAAGGGAACAGCTAGTGCTTAATACTCTTACAAAACGTTAAAATAAGTTCAGTAGTTGGCACATCGTCGTTCTAAATGATTGAGACACAAAGAAGTCTTTAGATGTTACTATTTCTAAATTACATCTTTCTAATATTATAAATGCGAAAGTTTAGATGGATGAATGAATGTTTGTTAGAGTTTGTAGCCTAAACGGCTGAACGGATCTTGATGAAATTTGGCATAGATATAGAGGATAGTCGGGAAAAACACTTATTTAGGCTACTCACTTTTGTTTTTATAATTCCACGTGGACGGAGTCTCGGACGAAAGCTAGTATATAAATAATTCATATACCGAATAAATATAACAAATCGACATACACAGCTGACGTGGTAACGACCTTTGTCCGTCAGTACGTAGGTGTGAATATCACGCACTAGGTAAGCCGTAACTCGACACCTTGAGTGTACGTGTCTAACTGCACACACTCTTTGTTTACATTGAAAAATATCAGTTGCAAAAATATGACCAAACAATACTACACTAAATAATGAGAATACTGGTTAATGGAAAAGTAGTACATATGGGCCGAATTATCTGACTTCACATATCCCAGTATTTACTAGATAATAATGGAATAGAACTTAGACATTACCCGAAACAAACAAGACAAGTAGCTACTTTTATTTGTATTGAATGGCAACAGGACTGCGAAAAAATATCTGATTCGATTGCGAATTAAGCATACAGTTTGTTATCTCCAAAATAAATCTTACTAATATTATAAATGCGAAAGTTTGGATGGATAAGTTTGTAGGCTAAACGCCTAAACATATCTCGATGAAATTTGGCATAGATGTAGTCTGGAAGAACATATAGGCTACCTACTTTTTTAAATTCCACGCAGAGGGAGTCGCGGGCGAAAGCTAGTTATTAATAATTTAATTGCTTTGAAACGATGTATTGATACGATACATTTTGCTCGGCTCTGTCCCTAAGGGGCATTGTCAAAGGGCCATATTGTGACAGGCCATTTTGATTGCCAATTAGGAACATTTAACGACAGAGGGCAGTTTTATAGTCACCCTTTAGCACCTTAACGTAACCCTAATTTTACACAGCACATTTAAAGCTGTTTTATTTATCAGACATTATTTATTTTCGAAAAAGTGCAAAAGATATTTTTGTACAGTTATTTCTGCAGTGGTTGGACATGTAAGGATATCAGGAGACGTAGAACGTTATTGACTGATTGAGATTGCAATGTTACATGGCGAGATTACATCAGAAAATAAACGAGCCCACGCGACGTCTGCCCGTTACTCTTGCGTACAGATGCCTTGTTAATGCACCGCAACTAAAAAACATTCACGACTATAATCCAGTGTAGACAGGAATTATGGAATGGGATCAATCAATTTGATGTATACCTGAAGAATTATGGCATTTGAAATCTATGGCAGATAGAAGGGCGAATAAAAGTCAATTAGATTTATCGTGAAGAACAATTTATTAGCTTAATTTTAATATTATGTATTCAAGGCAGTTCGTGCTAGTATACCGTGCGACATAAACCCACTGAGAACTGCTATAATTGACATTAAAGGCGAGCTGATCTTTTAAATAATTAATTGAGCTTAACGGCTCGGAAATCACGCCAAAGGGCCGGCTTTATAGCTAATTTTATGCTCCGTGGAAAGTTTATTTGGGTCAGTCGGGTAAGGATCGAACTATCTCAGGACCTGAGACTTTTATATGGAACGATTAAAACGTCGTTACATTACAATAGTTACTGTCACATATAAGTACATTACTTTGTATATACAGTGTACTTCTATATAACGACACTGAAGGGACTGTCCATTTTATGGCGTTATAGAGAGTTGTCGTTAAATAGTCGGTCGGTGTCGGTAAATAGTAGTAGAGTGTATTATTGTATGGAAGACAAGCTAAACCAATCAAAGCCAAATTTCGACGCTTTAGGGATTTTGTTGCTAAATCTAGGGACGTTACGTGGATTTTACACTGTAATTAAGAAATACTGCTATATTCTTTTACGAAGTAAAATATAAATCTAAAACTCTTAAGGTCATTATGGTCTATATTCATAAACACGAGTGAAAATGTGTACGAAATAGAAAAATGTTACACAATAAATAATTTTCAAGCAATATAATTACATAACTTATATCTACCAAATACTGTATTCGACGCGACATTCGATCCTAGTAAATATAAACATAAAAAAAGTTTTATTTCTAAAACCGTTACCATCCAACGGTTTCTATATTTATCGTAATGTGGTTTGTCAGTTTCATACGCGCCTTATGCTTTTCTATGTACAAGAGAAAGTTACCATTTGGGCTGGACAAGGACATATATTTGGCGTAGAAATTTACATCACGGTCAAACACACGATATTTGAATGTTAATGTATGAGTCAGAAACACTCAGGTTATACACCGGTTTATTCGTCTAAGAGTAATATACATTTTAATATAGTAACTGATCCATAGACGTTTATTGTCATACATGAGTAAATCCTTAACCTAGGACAGACTTCGTGCCCCTTTATGACCTATAGTGAGCTGATGATGATGATAAAAACGATTTGAAACTCTGGAGCGGGAACGCAAGTTTAAAAACGTCAACAAAGCAAAGGAAAGTTGTTCGAAAGTTTGTTCTCTAGCTAAGCCGCAGCGTTACCCCTAACATTTGTGCCTGATATCTATCTCGATCAGCCATAGTGCGGGGGTGCAACGACCCCGCTTCCCCCGCGCTCGTAGGTCGCGTGGCAACAACCAGATGTTCGCCCGACACACCTGGTCTTTGCGCAAATGTTAGTTTTAAAAACATTGTCTTTCCGCCTTCTTGTTTGTCGTCTTTATTTTGTGTTGATTCCAGTCGAGCCTATTTTAAATTTAGGTAGATATATTAATGAAGCTAAGACAGGTATACTAGAGTCTAATTAACAAATAATTAACATAAGCCATTTATGTTAGCGAGTGAAAATGTTAGTGATTTATAATAACACTAGCTTTCGCCCGCGGCTCCATCCGCATGGAATTAAAAAAAACAAGAGTGAGTAGCCTATGTGTTCTTCCAGACTATCCTCTACATTTATACCAAATTTCATCAAAATCCATACAACCGTTTAGGCTACAAACTCTAACAAACATCCATCCATCCATCTAAACTTTGGCATTTATAATATTAGTATGATTAGCATAGTATGAAGTATGATTAGGCATTTAACACTAGAAAATTCTGGATTGAAAGAATTATTCACAATTTGAAGAACAAGTTGATAGCAGTAGAACATTAAGTTCAAATTTAATTTTCCCTTCTTAGGTTAAAAAATAGTTAATGTATAGTAAATCAAATCATTTATCATAATTTCATCCATTAAAACATTTCATCAAATGGCCATTATCATAGTATCACATGTAATGATTTTCCCATCTGTGCGGGAGATGCTGTAATCTCTCTGAGACGACGGAAGCTTTCAGCTGATTGGATAAATATAAAAGGGTTGGCACCCTCGCACATTGAGAGGGGTCATTGTACAGATTTTGTAAAGGAAAAATATACGCTTATTTACACTTATGTGGTTAAAGTTCTTTAATCTTAATGTTCAAAATCTATACTAATATAATAAAGCGTAAACACACACTTCTTTTTTGCCTAAGATGTCAGCAATTACAGCTTATTTTTGAATAATTCTTTTTTTAATAAAAAGTCCTACAATTACGTCACGCTTTAGGCTATATATTTTCACGCTATTAAACTTAAGGGTTAAATATTTTGGATAAAAACCCTAATGTGGGAAAGAGACCATATGTTGCTGCCAACATCAAGAAAGCAATATTGCCATGGTTCGTCATCATGTCATGTCATTTTGACATTTCCAATTGATAATTTGACAAATGTAGGTAAACAATGAAATAAAGTTTTTATAATTTCACGCGGATGAAGCCGCATTGGAACAGCTAGTTTATTTAATAAGATAAAAACTATGGCAGTAGGAATAAAACATCCTGTTATGATTAGATTAGCCATTTCTATCTTTCCCTAATTTATTACTCAGCATTACATGTTCATACATGTTTATATTTAACGAACTGTCGCCCGCAAACATCGTTAACGCAAATTTGGACCACCCGTTACGCCATTTTAACAGCGCGGAATTTAAAAAAATGTAGCCTATAATATGCCTGTCTGTGCCAGCTACCCTTCGTCGAAATCGGCCCAGCCGTTTCGGAGATTATCCAGAACAAACGCGGCTTGCGGACAGACAGACATACAATCATTTTTTAAATACGATTCTTTATCAGCAATGCAAATACATCATCTTACCGAAATCTGCAATTTTTCTTTTGATATTACAAACAGACACTAATTTTATTATATGTATAGATATAGATTTGTGACTGAATACTGAAATAACATTTAGATATGTAACAACATAATCAGCAGAAATTTTACTAATATTATATGGGAAAGTTTAGATGGATGGATGGATGTTTGTTAGAGTTTGTAGCCTAAATGGCTGAATGGATCTCAATTAAATTTGGCATAGATGTAGAGGATAGTCTGAAGAACACATAGGCTACTTACTTTAGTTTTTTTTTTAATTCCATGCGGACGGAGTCGCGGGCAAAAGCTAGTTTTTAATAAAATTATTAATTCTGAGTATATTCGTAGAAAAATTTTAAGCATCAAAATATTAAGTTATAACTTTTAAGTATGACTTTAACGAGAATTAGATAATCACAATACAATCATTAGCAATATTAATAAGTTTAATGTGCATTCAAACCGTGAGTGGGCGCAGAGTATTTTAAAAGCATGTGGTGTGGGCAGAACAATATAAATTGCTGTTGCATAACCACCCTTATGGAGAATGCAGATATGGCAACATTTTAAAATTTGGAATAAGCAATGCGGATTTCTTGCCTTACTTTCAACCCAAGTAGAGTTGATGAGAGGCAGTCGGCCAGCCATAAAAATTAAGTCAAAACATTGAGGTTGGAAAAACATAAGGGTGATGAATTAGTGTTTTAATAGAGTTAATTGACTCATTAACTTATAGTATATCTATTTAATTTCAATCAGCTAGTCATCACAACAATAACATTGAAAACCTTATCAGAACTTTACTTATCAATGGAATGCAATAAAGCATTTCCCGTTGATAATCACAAGTGCAGTATACATTATATTGAATGGGGATATACCTTTTTAATGCCAATGCCTTTTCAACATATAAGGTCTTCCGTTTTATTGTTGATGGCGCGGCACAGAGTTTCAAAAGATTAAAAACGGTGATTTGAACGGTGACGGTTTGTAGGCCAAAAATTTACAAAGATGCAGAATTGGAGGAAGATTCATCTCAAACACAAAAAGAACTTGCTCTAACATTAGAAGTCACTCAGCATGCTTCTATAATAAATATTTAATTTGTGCTAAAAACGGCAGTAACTTATTTGTACACCTAATAAGCATATTAGAGACTCCTAGGGTTGCTGGGGTTCTTCGGTGAGCTGGGTTGGCTGGAGTAATCCATGCCCTTTTCTCACGCAAAATACGCGCTAGCCGTGGAGTTGCGGAAACCGTAGCCCCTACTACTACTACTACTAGAGACTCCTAAATAAAACATTGTTTGGGACCGGAATAGCGAACCAATGGAAGCAACACAATATTTTGTGCACCTCACCGATCGCAAACTTCATTGCACTATCAAAAAGTGTAAGTAGGTATCACATTAGGAGCAAATGCTACTAATCCCTAAGCTATAGAATGTACCCAATAATCACAAAAAAATATTTGTTGGATTTTATTAAACATTTCTTTGATAAATGGAATGTAGATATTCAAAGTTTGGTCATCTCTGGTTACAACTTAATATGTAGATCCTGGATAAATGCAATTAATTCCATGCAAACCTTATCTGATTGCAAGTAGTATTTATTTGACAATATTTACTTGAACCTGGATAATACTTGATAGGTTATGACTGAATAGGTCTGTTCTTGTTTTACTCTGGGCTTGGTAAAAGGTTACTTTTGTTTGTCACTAAACTTTTTAACACTATACTGAGCACAAGTATATAAACGATAAATAAAAGTTACTGTTTACTCTCTGGATAGTGTTAAAATAGATTTTTAAGAATCATAACATTGTATTTATCCTGTTTGAGGTAAAGATGTTTAACAGAAAATGGAAACTATTCATTGTTTTGTTTCACTTTTTCATTGACTAATACATCTTTAGTCTAAAATCAAGTTGACTTAATATCCAGGGGAAATATAATGATTATTGTAGAAATAAAGATTGACCTGCTCTCAAAGGCAGTGATAAACCAAATTTTTAATGATGAAAAGTATTTTAAAAAATTAAAATACTCACCATTGGAGCTTTTGAGGTCTCTGTGTATGAGAGAGATGGGTGCATCAACATGCAGGTAGGCCATCCCGCGGGCCACCTGTATCGCCCAGTCCACCAGGATGCCGGGCCGGATCTTACGCCCTGACAACACTCTGTTCAGCGGACCACCGCGCGCATATTCCATCACCAAACACAAATTAGGCTCCTCCAAACAAACACCTTTTAATGACACTATATTTTCGTGCTGCAACATCCAAAATAGTTTCGCTTCCTGCAGCACACTGTCTTTGATCACTTCGATGTCTTCGTTGGCGTCCTGACGAGCTGCTTTCACTGCTACAACCTCCTGGTTCCAGTAGCCGCGGTATACCTTGCCGAAGCCACCTACGCCGATAACCTCCTCCAGCTTCAGCTCCGAGAAGGATACGCGGGGCGGATCCACATCGCCAATCACCGAGGATACTGCCAGCGGATCTTCCTCCGTCACGTACACCGCGGGGAAGATGCCCACTCGGTCGCCGATCTTACCCGTCCACCAGCCCTCATCGCCCGAGATGGTCGCGTCCTTGGACAGCACCTCGACGATCTCCCCGCGGCGCAGGGACAGCTCATCCTCCCCCTGCGCTATGTAGTCGTAGACGGCGGTAAACAGAGCTAGTGGCGGGCGTTGTTCTTCTGCCGCCATAGCCGCGCGGCCGGCCGCTGGCCGCGGCGGCATCACCCCGGCCGCGCCGCCATCGCGCTCCCCCTGGCTCAGGCGCCGCGACACCGCTGCAGCCTCCGCGCACCACAGCACATAACTACTGAACGCGTTTGGTTACGATCACCGTATTATTCCGCCATCTTTGTTTCCAACATCGATCATGGCGGTGTTGTGGCGGAGTGCGAAACGGCAGCAATTTACTCGGTCGTTAACTTGTAGTTGAACGTCGTTTTCGAAGCAGTTAAGGACGCGTTGACTTCGCTGCAGTGATGTTAATTATTCTCCATTCATCTATCAGGTTAGACGATAGACGGACGAAATGACAACCATACCACAGCGAAGTCAGTGACAAACTGTCATCCAATGTTACTTGATACAGGAATTTTATATTTTCTTAGAAATGTCTTATTGTGTAACTATAAAAACTTTAATTTTTTTACGATTATTACCAATTTAGTATGCAATTTGTATTATACTGGTAAGAAAACCTCACTAGAGTATTAACGAATTATTTTGTGACTAGTAACATTTCCTTTAGAAACATAAGTTTTTTTTTCTGCTGCTAGATGGCAATAGTGCATCATTAGACAAATTTTGCAGTGCCATCTAGTGGTGAAAATATAGTAAGTTCAATAATAAAAAGTATATGTGCAGGAGCATATGAAAAAAATCTTATAATCTAGCACTATTCGTTCATTTTAAAATAGCTGGCTGAAGTGTAGTGGCGATACGAAAGTTAATTCTACGTGTATATTTACTATCAAAGTTTAACATGAAAGAGATTGTTGAATCAAACTAAACAAAGCAGCGTTTTTAGTTCTTCACTAATTATCCTAATTGCTATATAAATATTATTGTGTGATAAACATCTACAATAAAACTATTATTTTTCTACTTTATTTTTTACTTAATTTTGTTGTGTAATTTTCATTCCACAAAAGCCGGTCCCATGGTGTAATGGTTAGCACTCTGGACTTTGAATCCAGCGATCCGAGTTCAAATCTCGGTGGGACCTTCTAAATCTCTATTTTGTCGAAATGCATGTTTTTTTACTATTTTATTTCAAAATTTTAACTACAAATTACAAATATAATTTCTGGAGTTTTATAATAAAATTTATAGCGAGTGTGAGTTAGAACGTTTTACGTCGGAGTCTAGGGATGCTGTAGGGAGCATTATTGATCGCGTTAAAGTGGGATGGCTGTATCCATTCGCGGCGTACAGCCGCCGCGGACGTGGGCCTCGCAACACTCAAAAACACACTTATAAGCGCTCCTAACTCCTCACCATCACAGACGATCTCAAAATAAAGAAAAAATATTAATTAGAATGAACAAACAACGGTGAAAATACCCTAAAGTGAAATAAATAAACCGTACGCGAAGTGGAAATGTGACAGATCATAGTGAAAACGGCCTCCCATTGATACTTTTACGCCAAATAAGAAAAATAAGTAAAGATTAACAAATCTCAACCGATGATGATTTGCATCCGTGTCTCTACATGACAGTGGCATCCTCGGGATGGGTATGCAATGTCTGAATGTAACAAAATGTATAATGCAAATAGAAGATTCAAAAGGTCGTGTCCCAAATGGTGCTGGAGGAAACGAAATATTTTAATAATCAAACCGGTGTCGTGATTTTTATTGAATAGAAATTATAAAATCAGTTTTGTTATAGTTTTATAAAATAGTTAAAAATGAATTCGTTTAACGCGCCCACAACGCAAATAAATGCTATTGATAAAATGACTACAGTGAAGTGTAAATCGGTCGATTTAGAAGGATATGTTATTATAGTAGTCCAAACGAAGGATAATAAAGTAAAATTGTATGGTAAGTGTCACTTAATAACATAATGTTATTTATAAAACGTGTTTTGCAGATTTCGTGCTAGATTTAGAGGTTATATTCTACGGTCAAATGGTTTACATTTATCCGTATTAAGTAATAGATATTGGTTTCTTGACTCACAATTAAGAAAGCTTAGATAATTTCATATTTTAACCTGTAATCCTATTATAAACTAAATGATGGCGACTTAAATATACACAATAGTTATAATCGGATAATCGATGACACGTCTCGGTATGAGATCAAGTTACAAGCATTAAAATTCCTATTTATACAGTATGTTACTATTTGTTTTTTAATTATTAGAAGCAGTGCGTATATTTTTAAATAAATCTTAACTATTATAACCGTAAGATAGAAATATTTATTTCTAAAATAACTTTTACTATATTATTTTAATGTATTATTTTGATATAGTCGGGAACATACAAGTATATAATTGTTACTCTGTAATTAAAAAAAAATCCTAACGTAAACAAATGTATATAAAAGACGGTAAAGAACATTTGTTTCGAATTTCGTTTTCCCAGTATTTATTCCTATTTTGTATTATTTTTAAACTGTTATCCTGTCTCATCAAATTTCACAAACAATCAAGGTTTCAATGATTTTAAAGTTCTTTGGTAAGATGGCAACTCTTATCATCCAAATATATAAATATAGTAAAATATATAACAAATGCCATTACTCTGAAAGATTATGGTCCCCTGTTGAACTGGTCCATTCTTGTAACATCTAAAAGCACTCTGCTCTCGCGAGGGTCCGTTTAGTAACAGATAGCATACAAAAATTGGCACGTCAGTCTCGTTAATGCGCAAGTAAATGTTATTAAAGGCTTGCTTAAACAATTCTTCATTATTTTTTAAATGCAAAAAAAAAATCGTACTTATACTTCGTGTACTATTGTTTATAGACATCCTGTATAAAGTCTTAGGTTCAATATATTTTCCAGTATCCGTGGAACTACTAAATTAAAAATTAGCGTAAAATTAGTGTTATTTAATGTTTATTAACTAAACAAGCGATTAATCAAGACTTTCTAATCCAACACGGATCCGTTGGATTACTAACTGCTTAAACGATAGCTAATTTATTAAAATATAGCCGTTGCTCGCGACTTCGCCCGCGTGAAAAAAGATATGCCTATGTTACTCAAAGACACATTACCTTTCTAACTATGAAAGAAATTTTAAAATCGGCCCATACTAATATTATAAATGCGAAAGTTTAGATCGATGGATGGTTTTATTATATGTTTTAATATATTTTAGCACAACATATTGTGGCCTATAGGAGTTTCCAAGTTTTCTTGAGAATGTTTTAATCTCTTTTCAAGTAAATATTTTTCATAATTGTTTTAATGTCCTATAGGGTCGCCGTCAGCTGGGAACTGGGACAATCTGGAGCTGGCGGATGAGATAATGGATGTGAACGAAACCAGGCTGGAAGACATGTCTAGGACCGAAGTTTTAAGTCATATACACGAGGTAATATTGTTTTATAGTTCGAATTTAAATTTTATTAAGGTAGGGCCCTTTCGTAATTATGGTAAAATCTCTCTGCAAAATCGGCTAAACGGATCTTGATGAAATTTCGCACATATGTAGAACATAGTCAAGAAGAACATAAAGGCTAAGTTATTTTATTCGCGATCGAAGTTGCAGGCAATGCTATTTTTTAAATATTTATATTCCAATGCATTATTGCTATATCGGAAATGGCAGGCGCTTCCTCAGAAGGTGGCAATTAAAATTCATATCGCCAATTGCATGCTGTTCTCGGCTACTGATTGCGTTATTGTCTACATACATATTAACATACAAGCTATATTATTCAGAGGTAATATTGACTGGGGCATGTAGCTTTTCGATTTACCACTTGGCTTCATGTTATTCATAATTTTGAACAAAATTGGTCATAAAATAAAACACAAACAAACAAACTAATCAGGCAGATTTTTAAAAGCCTTTGTATTTTAATTAGGTATTAAAGTTAAATTTTTTCATTTTAATAACAATTTTAATAAGTAAGTAAGTCAATGAATTATTCTTTCTCTAAATAAGGCATAAATGTCCCCTTCTTATCGCCTTATGTGTGATCTTCCTTGTGTACAGGCAAGTGACGTCAATAGTTTCTAAATAAACTCATATACAATAGCGACGGACAATCGGCATTGTCCGTCGCTCACAACACGACGAGAATCAAGAAATGTAGCTATCAGAAGCTGTTAACTATATCTTGCACATTTTATAATCACATCTTGTTTCGTTTAGAGTGGGCGCACATCTTTGATTAAACTATCAGAGCAACTGTTGTGCGATTGTCAATTGTTTCGCAGTCCATTCAACTGTTTAGTGGCACAACTAATTTGAGTAGTGTGCGCACCATATAAGCTCACAGGAATCAAAGCGAGACTAAACAGTTGTGCGATAGTCATAGGTGTGCGTGCGTTCTTAGTCTATCTAATACTTACTTTTAATTCTTATCCAGTGACTAATTTGAGCTATATGCGGTCCTCAAACATTCTATATACAACCTGGTCATCATCGCACTGTACGTCAACATTGAAGGGCTCAAAGCTTACCCTAAGTTAGGGATGACTAGGTTATAGTCAACGCTGGCTTAGTGCGGGTTGACTACACAACTTTGAATTTAGTCGCATATGTGTTCAGGTTGCTTCACGATGTTTTCCTTTCTTGTGATTTTTCTATAAGTAATTGAATATGCCGACCCTTAATAGAGGTTTATTTTTTAAAATAACGATTAAGTAAAGCATCTAAATTAATTGGCGTTTACGTAATTCTTAAGCAAATAACTTTATTAGCTTCATTGCAATTGCTATGAAGTTTCCACATATGAGAATGTAGGAACATTCCGGTTCAGTAATTTGTACCGGCGATGTTCCGGACAGCTGGAGCACGTCCAAATTAGTTTGTCCGGAATTTGTTTTGTTCCGGCGACAATAATCCCAGTTTACAGACAAACCCGAACTAAATGCGCAAGTGCATTGAAGTTTAAGTTTAGATTGTTATTGTGGGATTATCTCTGTATAAGAGTGGATTTCTACTGACGACGCGCCTTTTTATATGACACTTTTGCCCGCGACTACGTCAGCGTGAAATTTAAAAGTAATTATAATATTAAGAATTGAAAAAATATAGTTTATGTTACTCATAGATAAATTACCTTTCTAACGGAGAAAGAATCAAACAAAGTTTTCCTCTTTATAATATTACTATAGAAGACAAACGTACATAAAGATGATATTTTTTCTTTCCTATGGGTCTCCTCTACCATCAAATTGACTTTCCCTTCCCATCCTTCCTTATAAGAAAAGGGTGTGAAGAGGAAGAGACTAAAATTAGTATTTTGTCAGCAATCACAGCATATTTTTGAATAATTCTTTTTTTAATAAAAAGCCCTACACTTACGTCACGCTTTAGGATATATATTTTCACGCTATTAAACTTAGGGGGTAAATATTTTGGATAAAAACCCTAATGTGGGAACGATACCATAAGTTGCTGCCAACATCAAGGAAGCAAGATTGCCATGGTTTGTCATCATGTCATGTCATTTTGACATTTGCAATTGATAATTTGACTCATGTAGTAAATGAACAATGAAATAAAATTTTTATATTATAATTTGACGCCGATGACGCCGCAAGGGGACAGCTAGTAAATCACATAAAACGAATAGTCATTCTAAGTAGTTACTTAACATGGAGCTTTGTTTTATGTACTGCTGCTTCAAGTTTATTTCACTTTTGCGATGAACTTCGAAATTAATTAACAAGTTGGAAGGTTTAACTGAAAATAAAAACACAAAAGTTTTTCTTTAAGATGCAACTGAACATTTTATTAACCTGTATTGTTACGTTACAAATAGATAATAAGCATTTAGAAGCTATTAAAAATATTTAGAATTTTTTTTAACACCCTACTCGGGGCCATTCGGGTACCTGTTGCTGTCGCCAATGTTGCCGTTAGGTTATTGTACAAAGCAATCTATTTAAGCAAAATGTTTAAAAAAAAAACAAATTTAACTAACATTATAACTGCGAAAATCCAGATGGACGGATGCCTGTCAGAGTCTAGAAACTTATTGCTGAATACTGGAACGAATCTTTGCTTCGTAATTGTTACATACTGATAGATGTCATAATTTTAATTGAATTTGGAGCCTTGTTAAGAAATTATTACATACTAGCTGTTCGCGTGCGGCTTCATCCGCGTGGAATTATAAAAACTTTACTTGATTGTTTACATTTGTCAAATTCTCAATTGCAAATGTCAAAATGACGTGACATGATGACAAACCATGGCAATATTGCTTCCTTGATGTTGGCAGCAACTTATGATCTCTTTCCCACATTAGGGTTTTTATCCAAAAAAATTTACCCCCTAAGTTAAATGGCGTGAAAATATATAGCCTAAAGAGTGACGTATGTATAGGGCTTTTTATTAATAAAAGAATTATTCAAAAATATGCTGTAATTGCTGACATCTTAGGCAACAAAGTAGTGTGTGTTTTCGCTTTATTATATTAGTATAGATTGAAATGTCATTTGAGTATTCAGCCAACACTGAAAGTGTATTAATATTTGTTTTTGTTTCAGTGTATATCATCGTGTGTGATCAAATTACGAGTGAAAAGAAGGAGCGAGACAAAATTATGTAAGTTTGTTTTTGATCTCTTTTGGCACTAAATGTATTTATATATAGCTTTTCAAACATTAGATTTTTAAAAAAACTAGCTGTTGCTCGCGACTTCGCCCTCGTGAAATTACAAAATAATAAAAAACATAGCCTATCTTACTCACAGATAAATTACCTTTTTAATGGTGAAAGATTTTTAAAATCGGCCACGTAGTTTTTGAGTTACTTCAATATATACAAAAATACAAATCTTTCCTCTTTATAATATTAGTATAGATAAGAATACTTAATGTATACTTGAGAGCATAAAAGTAGAATTTAGCTAGTTACTTTGTAGTTTTGTAATACGTTCTTACTATTATATAAAAGGGAAAAACCGTCTAATGCATTTTACGGATGTGTAATATTCGAGTTTCCAGGTGTGAAAATCTTACAATCGGTTCGTATAGTTTGCTCTACTTTCTGATTCGATATTAAGGTCGCTAAAGTTGTAAGATTACTGTTTTGTATTATTTTTGTTGTACGATGCCGAAATCTGGTGAAAAACTATATTGAGTTTAGAACTTTAAATCCAAGGTTAAACAAAAAGTAATATTGTGTAAGATATTTAGATGTTTTAATCTATAGCAATTAATTGCAATTTGAAGTTATTACATACAACAAGTGTCACTTGAAGTCCTAATAATACTCTGATCTAACCTAAAGCGAAGATCACTATTACAAGTCAAGAAATAAAAATTTACAGCCATCATACTAATATTATAAATGTGAAAGTTTATATGGATGGATGGATGTTTGTAGCCTAAACGGCTTAACGGATTTCGATGAAATTTGGTATAGATGTAGAGGATAGTCTGGAAGAACACATACGCTCACTTTCGTTTTTTTTTAATTCCAAACGGACGGTGTCGCGGGCGAAAGCTTCTTGTTCATAAAGATTAAAGAACTTAACTAATAAGTAAAAATAAAATAATCCATGCATCTCTAACTCGTAAGGTAAGCCTAAGTACGGCGTATAAACAACCTTGCAGTTGAATACTGAAACGCCATTTAAATAAGTAACAGCGCCTCAAATGACAAGGCAACGTTTAAACCTAATTGCATTAACATTTCGACGTCTTTCATAGCGTAATAGCAGTGTTTAAGATTCGTTTCAGAATACTTTTGTTACATATATTTATTTTGTCTATATCTATATCTATACTACGATTATAAAGAGATTTGTATTTTTGTATGTTTTGAAATAATTCAAAAACTACTGGGCCGATTTAAAAAAATATTTCACCGTTAGAAAGGTAATTTATCTATAAGTAACATAGGCTATATTTTTTAATTTCATGCGGGCTAAGTCGCGAGCTAGTCTTAAATAATTTTATAAGACAAGAGATATCAAATAAATTATTAAAATGCTGTTACGTTTGTTTCTTTAATTTTTGTCCTTCGGGGATTACATTTTATGATGGAAAAAGCGTCTTTTTATCCTTTTGATAAATTAAATACATGAACCGTAAAATGTTTAAATGTAACTTTATTGAGGTAATTCGTTAAAAAATAAGATCTCAAGACCTCAGTTATGAGCCGGGGAAAGTAAATCGAAATCCTCAGAGATAACTTGTATAAAGCCTTGCTGAAAAGCTGAAAAATTTCAGCACGAATTCTTTGTGCACTTTGGAATGGGGAAATTAAATTTTTGTAACGTAACTCTGTCTGTCCACTTTTAACAGAAAATGTGGATGAACGCGACGCATAACGAAACTAGAAAGTACTGTATTTAAAAACCTTAACAGCCCATAAGTTTAACTGAACAATTTTAATTGAACAGTGAGACAGTACAGGCAAAACTTACGTGTACACGAAATTAGGAGATTAACCTATAGAGTCCAACTGTTTAGTTAATAATGGTGCCTTCAGAGAAAAGTACAAATTAGTAAAATAACTGGGCACATCTTTACAAGACTCTACATGTAATGGTCTAACACAACGAAGAATACATAAACAATCATTCAAATCTATAGGTCTCTGAAGGCTTATCAAATACTAAGAAATAATTCAATCAATATAAAATGCAATTATTGTTTGGTGAAAATAAACGCAAAAGACATCAAAGTACTAGCTTTCACTCGCGACTCCGTCCGCGTGGAAGTAAAAAAACAAAAGTGAGTAGCCCATGTTTTCTTCCAGACTCTCCTCCACGTCTATACTAAATTTCATCGAAATCCGTTTACCCGTTTAGGCTACAAACTCTAAAAAACATCCATCCATCGTTGTCGAACGGAATAAATAGTATCCTATGTCCGTCTCCTGGCTTTAAGCTACCTCCTCACCAATTTTCAGCCATATCGGTAAAGCCGTTCTTGAGTTATAAATGGTGTAACTAACACGACTTTCTTTTATATATATATATTTAACACCAGCCATTGTAATAGTTATTTACGTGAAATCATTTAATTTCAGGAATAGCTTTTTAGTGAAGTCCAAGAAAACAGACCGCTCCACTTCGGTTATAAGTTTTTATATAAAATCTTTGGGAGCTAATTTGATTAATATTAGAGTGTCAATAGTTTGCGTCTATAACTATGTTTAATTTACTCAATATGGACAAACCAATAAAACCTAGAAATCCAGTTATGGTCTTAATAAACATCGCACAATGATGTCAAAAGTATATCAAGTTTAGTTTAACAAAGTTCTAACTGTGTTGAGCAATGTTATATTTGGAACGATGTCGTTGTGGAAGGTAGAGCCAGTGAATCACTTTCGTGTAATTGTGCGCACCCGCTTGTTTTCGCTCGGACACAGCCTTTGAGGTTATTGTTATAGTGCTGCCATCTATTGATATTTTCCAACAAAGAATGGTAATTTATATTGACTGTCTATAATGAAATTCAATGATATTCTTACTTTTATTTAGTAAAATATTCTCTTTTTCATCTAGTGAAACAAATTACGATGGAATTAAAAAAAATCATAAATAAAAACTTAGTAGAAGAGTGCAAAACCTAACACTTTATAAAAAGACGGTGAACTTTCAAATTAACTGTAAATAAAACTATTAAAACGTAAACTGTAAAGTAAATAACTTTTAAAGAACAAATAATATAATTTAAAATACATATCATACGAATAATAAAAGGAAAACGCGTCAATAAATATAGCAACACTTAAAAACTCCCGTGCGAGCGAGATAGAAAACTGGTTGTCGAGTCACCGATCGCCTCGTCGTCGCTGGTGCGTTTGCAAGTCGGTGGAATATTATTAAACAACAATTACCCATGTTTTGGCTCACCAAATCATTGTTTGAACAATATCGAGTGCAAGTCCGGTGTGATACAATGTGACACAGTGTGACACGGTACTGTGTGTCCGCTCGTTCGGGGTGACTGAACTTACACCAACTCTGCAGCCTTCGGGGCTTTCCTCCTGGATTTATAGGATTAAAGTGTTTGTTGTGTTTTTCTTTAAAGTTGCCAGTTTTATACTGTTATCAACTCAGGTGAGTCATAACGGTTTGTTATGTGCAATCAAATTAACAATTCTTATTCGATTCTAAAAAAAAATATTTTATAATGGGTTATATTTAAGAGTTTTCGATTAGAACGGTTCAGAATCATTTAACAATAAAGTATCCAACGAGAGACAAACACGTCGTGGAAATACCGGTTCGTATGTTACAGAGAACTGGCCTCAGCTCAGCCACAATAAGCCTTCGCAGCAACGAACTGATGTAGACTTCATTTTACATATTATCTCGATGAATAAATAATATAATGATTATTATTAAGACAAAACATTCACAAATAATTGTTGTAAAATCAGAAAATTCCTTTATTACTAATGTTGGAATAACTAGGTTTATGTTATTTAAAAAAACATAATAGCATTCCGTCGAAACACAAAAATAACTGCATATAGTTCCAGGTTATTCAATGAATTCAAAAGGGATAACAATAATATCTTTGTGCAAGTTTTATCTGTAAAAAGTCACGGTTATTTAAAGCGACTAACAAATAAATCACGTATTTCGTAATAAATAACCAATTAACCGACCAAAGACTATAATTTATCTATTAACTATTTGTTAAACTTTGGTTTTATTCATTTGTATACTAAACATGCGGCAATTAAATACACATTTCTTATGTATTTTAATTTATTCATTAGCTATACCCTTACAGTTTTGTATGCATGACATTATAAAATTATTTTATTGTTACAAAAAGATACGCAAACGTTAAAATTCAAATCCTAAAAATGACAACAAAGGCTCTCGCCATTGGCTGAGAATATAAGTAACCATAGCAACCCTGATCCTTTGCTGCTATTGGCTTGTAGTTTTGGCCCTTTCTCGCACAGATTATTTTTCAAATTAACTCACCCTAAGTTTAATAGCGTAAAAATAAAGCGTGTTCATGAGTGTTGTGGATTTTCTAATAAAAGAATTATTCAGAAATAATAAGATTGCTGAAATCTACATAGCAAAGAGGTGCGTGTTTACGCTTTATTAGTATAGATATGAGACATCGTAATTTCAGTTTTTGTTTTTAAAAACTATACTAAACGTTACTTAAACATTATTCGTTTCTAGTTATGATAATAAATGCAAATCATAACATATACGTAAGTGTACATAACAAAGAATAAGGTGGCAAACGGTTAATATTAAACCAGTACAAAATATAGTGCTTTTTGTTTTTTACATTTGTTTCCCGCAGTGTAAACTTACTGTTATAATAGAGATGATTTTAGACACCCTAATTAATAGGCAATATACATGACGCCAAATTGTACCAAACTTTTTTTAAGTATACTTTATTACTGTAAAAACATTTCTGCAAAGATTTTTTTTAAATATAATGTGATTTAGTGGCAACATTTAATCATTAAAAAGTGTCTTTTTTAAAATTCCCTCTCTTAGTTCTAAAACGCACACTATTGGTCTAAGCAAGTGGCTTATCTAATATGGCGTTGCTGTGTTTTCAATGCACAGTTTTTTACATCGAATTGACCTCTGAGCGAATATCATGAATGGAATATGACAATTGACGTCACGTGTCTCATGACAACGTGCGTTTTAGTCGCTTGAAAATGGTCGTAATTTTATTTTATTATTTTTAGTTCAATGGTTGAATATTATCGCGTCAATTTTTTTCTGGTTATTTTACAACAAGTAGAATCGTTTAAAAAAAATACATGCATATATATTGGCTTAGACTACTCATAAAAACAAATTTAAGTAAATAAAAATTACGTATTTTGAAAATAAAATTCGATAGTTTATAAATCGTAACAACTAGCATGTAAAATTAAATATTATCCATATAAATGATATAGAAATAGACACAAAACAACCTTCACTGGCTTCGATAAGACGTTCGTGGAAAGACAATGAAATATCTGCCAAGGTGAAAGTTATTATAAAATTCTTAGATTCAAACACAATTATAACTGCAATAATCCTACAAGTAACTACGTTCTTGACATCCTTTAATCATAAATTAACATTAAACGTGGGCTTACACCAAACTTGACCTGTATAAAACTCCATCTCTTTCTTTCGCATAGAAAAAATACGCGATAGCTTTCAACAGTGGAAGACGGTAATGTCCTCAATGTTGAGGTTACATCATCGAATAGGACTTTTATAATTTCCAATTCATATAAGACAATTTACTTAGCTATAACTTAGTTTTACGTTAATCTTAATCAGTTTGAACTGCGAAAATAATTACACCAATATTATAGATGCGAAAATTTGGATGTATGTATATTTGTTACTAACAATCTCGATGATTTGGCACAGATGGATAACA
This sequence comes from Papilio memnon, assembly GCA_003118335.3. Lineage (NCBI taxonomy): Eukaryota > Metazoa > Arthropoda > Insecta > Lepidoptera > Papilionidae > Papilio > Papilio memnon. Next base: position 5,213,010 of record LD688931.1, on the reverse strand, counting down.
TAACCTAGAAGAACATACGTGTAGATTACTTAATAAGTTGGTTTTTTATTTCCGCGCTTACTGTCACGGGTAAAAATAAAAACCAGTTCTCACTAAAATAATAGAAATATGACAAATACAAACACTATTTACTTTGTAAATTGTTAATTTCTATTAAGAAATAGATATTATCTTAGTGAACGATAGACATATTTCTAAGTTGCATAACGCATTACTTCAGTATAATGACTCAACTACCAGCTGAGACTTAATCCATAAGTATTACTTATAACATTGTTCTAAGAATGCCTAAGTCGTACTGAATATTGAGAACTACGTCCTTAGAGAATTGTTGCCATAATTAGTACTGTTTCTAATGTCTTGTTATAAGTATTGAAATATAATAGTTATTTTTTTTATTTAATTTTTCTATATTACAGTTCAACTTAAGGTCAGTTTTCACTATACAGTGGTAGAGCCCGCTTTAACATCTTAGCACGAATGGGCCGGCTCGCCCGGTGCAATACCACGACCACACAGAAGACAGGCGTGAAGTGGAAATATCCTTATTATGTGGGTCTCCTCCTCCGTCGATTAAGGGTAGGAAACGCATCTGCAATTGCGGATGTCTATGGGCAGCGGTCGCTTCGCCATTTCGGCGGATTTAGGGCGCCGCTTGCTCGTTTGCCACCTTATTGTATAAAAAAAAACCTTCCATACAGATAATATGTCTATGGTTTAATGGCGTTTGTCAATGGTTTTGTTTTAAGACAGTAAGAGCAACACCTTTGACTAGATTATCCCACACCTGTTTAGTCTCGCTTTGATTCCTATGAGCTTATATGGAGGTGCGCACACTACTCGATTTTAAGTGCAACTAAACAGTTGAATTCGCTGCGAAACAATCGACAATCGCACAAAAGTTGTGCGATAGTTTAGTCAAAGGTATGCGCCCGCTCTAACTGAAAGTGGATTTGATTTATGTTCCCCGGGTCAAATAAATTGTTCGTCTATATCATTGATATAAAATAGAATAAAGTCATATATTTATTTAGACAATTGTTTTGTTTGTTTAAATCATGGTTGAACAATGTTTTAACTTGTCAACAAACTATTGTATAAAATGTAAATATAAACACGCCTGTCAACTAAATGAGTAGACAGACAAAACATTATTTGTTAATGCGTCATTCACAATCTCATCATTGCTTGTTAATGAGAAAAACTGGAAGTTTGAATAGATGGCGCTAGTAGCGAATGGTCTTCCTGTTTTTTTATTTACGTTACTTTCTTTACGGGTTTTGTGATAGAGTTATTTCTGACTATGATTTTTGTAAGTTTCGCTTTTCCACGGCAATATACGTTAGCTTAGTTTCTTGGCACTTGTCCATATGATTGTACTTTGCAGTGACGTTGAACGGATACGAAGTATTTCTGACGATGATATGAAGGCTTCATGGTAATGGCAGTATCGTTAAGCGAAATTTTCCTTATCGAATTTATATGACAAAATGTATATGATAATAATGTATTTTGTCCTAATATTTCGCAGTGGAAGCCTACAGTTAACTCTAGTTAAAGAACACGTGCGCGTTGTTTTATGGTTTCGTTTCTATGCCTACAATACTGAAGACTTACAACTTCGTGACTGTCTGATCGAATGTTGAGGTCATTCTGATTATCGTTAAGATTTAATTTCAGTTCAACTTTATGTCTGTACTAGCTGTTGCTCGCGACTTCGGCCGCGTAAAATTAAAAAATATAGCCTATGTTACTCACAGATAAATTACCTTCCCGACGGTGAAAGAATTTTTAAAATCGGCCCAGTAGTTTTTGAGTTATTTCAATACATACTAAAATACAAATATTTCCTCTTTATAATATTAGTATAGATTAATTCGTATGTAGGGATGAAAATAACGTTTGCGTCTAAACTTTCAACCGATTTCTGTAATTATTCCTTGTTCTTTGTATCAGTTTTGAAATCATTTTTTCTTGTTTTTATGCTATCTTAAAATGCGAAAGATGTCGTGGATGTGCGCTACAAATTAACCGTATACCCTTTCGTAGTACGATAACTGACTTCAATACCAAATGGAAAACTAAAGTTCATACAAAAACATACGAAAAATATACGTTTAAAAATTGGATCGTAATCTACATTATATTAGACAAATTAATAGTTTAATTTACGTTAATACATATTTGAATGCTGTTAACGGATGAAATAATTGCAAACCCACGCATCTAGTATAGATTTCTTTTACAAGGACAATAGCGCCCACGCCAACGCCCACGACAAGAAAATTAATCGCACGTTTATTACCTTCATCATTTTACTCTTCTATTGATTCATTATCTTCTCTACCTTATCCTACTCCTGTAGGGTTTCCTCCATAACTCTATCATCCATCATCTCAACCACACCTTTATTGGACATGTCACCTTTATTGCAATCCATCCGTTTCTAGGTCTACCTCCGGTGTACCTCTACACTCATAACTTACGTAATTCATGCTTCGATTGATATTTAGAATTAAATTTTAAAATAACATATTTTTAAGAAAGCCTTGTGTTGTATCATTTTCTAAGATGAGTGTTTGCGCAATGTCTGTCTGAACGTATGCAGGCAAGCGTCTGTATTCGTGTCACATTAAAATTTGACTCCTGTAGCTTAGATTCGTATTTTCTCCGAAGCGTTACACAAGTTAATCATGATGAAGCAACGCTGTTCTTTATCTCTTTTATGGCTGGTTTCCCAGCTATGTTTAACCATTAGTTAGTGTTATTGGTTCGATAACTTGATATGCGTTTCCGAACTACGGAACTTTTTACTTCATTGAAACTTAGTTCAACCTAACACTAATGAATCAATAGTGCTGGGTTTCTGAAGTTTCCACTTATTTTGTCATTACCTAGCGAGTTATTAGTGTTTTAATAGAGTAAAACTCAAGTTACGTACTTCGGACGCATTAATGAATGTATCGGACACACTAAATAGTTAAACGTAGTTAGGAAACCGGCTATAGGTAATGATAAAAAAGGACACTTCAACCCGGCATTAGATACTAAGTTTGTAAGATACGTTCGTTCGTAACGGTGTGATGTGGTCTCGGCACGTTGTCTTTAGTCACGCCGTGTTCCCGTTAAACTGTAACTCTACTGCATATTAAGAAATTATCCAAGAACACAATAATACATTCTTGTTAGTAAAACACTAGATTTTTAACTGTCAGTAAATTAACTGGTTATCATGTATTTCAAGCGATTTTACGCCTAAATTATAAGTCTCATAGTCTAATTTACTTTTAGCTGCAAATGGCGTTGATATTTAAAAATATTATGGACCACAAGAATAGGTTCGCTCCATTTTAGATGGGAACCGTATTTAACTGTTTATTAAAATAGCAGAATAGCAGCCAGAAATAGTGATATAACATTGAATTCAACTTTGGCGCTAGTGTCGCATGTCTGTGGTCAAGTCTAGACGCGGCGATGCGTAGGCAAATTGGTCGTTGCCCTACAACTAGTGTTGCAACGCAAATATACTTGTAGCCATATATGCTTATGTGTTTTTTTTAATCTGTTGCGTTTTAAATTTGAAATTTGAAATTATTATATTGTTTTTTATACATTATTTTAAAAAATATAGTCTATGTTACTCACAGATAAATTACCTTTCTGACGGTGATTTTTTTGAGTTATCTCAATACATACAAAAATACAAATCTTTCCTCTTTATAATATTAGTAATAATAAAACTGAGTAGTTCCAAAAAATATTCTCGATTAACTTAAGTAATCGCGCTCTACTCTAACGCCGGCCCTGTATTGGAGACGAGAATTTCGTGCACATTCGCTATGAATTCGCACATGCACAGTTTTAACGCATTACTTGCACTTGTTTTTATCGCCACTGAGATGTTCACTTTGTGTACCGTTGTTTATATTTGTAGAGGAATGTCTAGAACGGGTTTCAAGTCGTTCGGACTAACTGACCAACATACGCCAGACTGGTATTTCATTTTGAACTCTATTACAAAGGAAGAAGGTATTGTTTTCTTTTTGATAAATGTTCTTGATAACTTTCTGATTTTTAACCCAGTGGTATCAATATTAGCAATCAGTTATCGAATAAATTAATGTTCTATGTCATTGTTTTTAGAGTATATTTTTGATTTTGATGCAGTATTTTTTGTATTGCAGTATTCGCTATATATTTTAACTAGGATCATTTTAAGTAGATAGACTTTAAAATAAAAACTTTGCAATAAAGTTTTAATTACGAGTTTGTACGTAAAACTTACTTCACCTCGTGTTGATTTTCCCCTTGAACAGAGTTTTGGGAGCGTAAGACAAACACATTAGAAAACCTTTGAAAGCGTGAACTCATATGTAATGTATGTCAATTTATATTTAAGTAAGCTAGTTTTTTACATTTAAGAACAAATTATTCCTGTATAATGTCGCAATATCGGTGGCAGATTGCAACTGATAACTGCTACCTGAATAACTGCTATAACCAGTTTATAACAGTAACTAGTTATTAGCTGAATTTAAATAATACTCCTGTCATATAACACGATTGTTATGCAAACATTAATTACAAATCAAGCTATGATATACGAAACTGGTCGTTATTATTTAAGCAATAAGAAACTCCAAAATATTGCTACAAACCGTTGCGGTGGTAATCATGAAATGCCTTGCCCGTACTTTCGAGTTTTTATTATGAACTAGCTGTTCCCGTGCGGCTTCATCCGCGTGAAAAAATAATAACTTTATTTTATTGTTTACATTTGTCAAATTATCAATTGGAAATGTCAAAATGACATGATGACAAACCATGGAAATCTTGGCAGCTCGTAGCGTATGGTCCCTTTCCCACATTAAGGTTTTTATACAATTTATTTAACCCCTAAGTTTATAGCGTGAAAATATATATCCTAAAGCGTGACGTAAATGTAGGGGTTTTTATTAAAGAAAGAATGATGCAAAAATATGCTGTAATTGCTGACATCTTACACCACAAAGTAGTGTGTGTTTACGCTTTTTTATATTAGTAAATATAGATTTTAAAACATGTACTGACCTTAGGTATTTAAGGTACATATTTGTCGTGAATCTCATTTATAATTTTAATTACGTTTTATAATTAACTTGGCTATTTTAATTGTTTTATTCTGCGATATTGATAACATTTAAAGGTACTGGCAACATCGCATGATGATGCGCAATTGTGAATCGGGTTCAATACGTTTATTATTCTGCCGGTGTGCAATTTAGGGTCTGTCCATACGGAAGACCAAATCATGCGGTAATTAACGGTTACAAACCATTTACGTCAATTGAGAATCTTGTTATTTTGCATACGGTAAATAAATAATGTACGAATTACATCGTGGTTGTTACAAGCGGAATTTAGGTAGGAATAATAAAAAAAGGGAGTGTTAAAACATGAAGCTTACGGAATGCATTACGGAAACATAAACTAAACCAAATGGTAAGCTTCCAAAATAAATTGTTGCGTCCTACTAAAACACCGGCGGAGAAGACCTGCGGAGGGGCCCTTTCAGCGGTCGTCCGTCTCCCGCGCGCACACCGCGCCTGGCCAGTTGCGCTCCAAGCCACTACATGTCAACACATTTCTAATGACCTCATTTGACCTTGTACCTATTTGCCTATTTTCAATATATCATCAAATTACAAGGCCTGCTATTCATTTATCAACCAATCCAGTAAGAAATACAGTCCACTATTAACATAAATAGTAAAAGATTGGATCGTTTGCCATATTGTTACAATACGTGGGCTGCGATTCCGCAACGCTCGTGTGTACGTGCTCTTATGAATCCGTATTCATTGAGAGGGCGTCACGGTACACCAGGCAACGCAGTTCACAGTTAATTGAATCTCGCAACCAATTATAGGCGACACTGCCTTAAATTAAGGACAATAGTCGAGTGCAGTGTTACTGAAGGGAGTGACGTACTGCGTTGTTGACTGTAGGACTGGAGGAATGTTGAGATGCTTGTTGAATATGAATGTAATTGAACTAGCGTTGGTTATGTAATGCGAAATAGACGAGCGATCCTGCCGTTAACTGTGAAGTATTCTATTTGACGGGAATTTAAGAACAAGTTTAAGTTAATTTAATGAAGTTCTTTTTAGTATGTCTGTTTTTTTTTTTATACTATAAGGTGGCAAACAAGCAAGCGGCCACCTAAATCCGCCGAAATGGCGAAGTGACCGCTGCCCATAGACATCCGCAATTGCAGATGCGTTGCCTACCCTAAATCGACGGAGGAGGAGACGCACATAAAGAGGATATTTCCCCTTCCCATGCGTCTCCTCCACCGTAAAATCTTATTTCCCATCCAATCCTTTCCTTATAAGAAAAGGGTAGAACGGAAAAGGGACTAAAATTGGGCCTCCGGCACCACACTCATCAGACGAAACGCGGAATTGCTTCCACTTCACGCCAGTCTTCTGTGTGGTCGTGGTATTGCACCGGGCGAGCCGACCCATTCGTGCTAAGATGTTAAAGCGGGCTCTACCACTGTTAAAAATGTCTGTCGGTTTTACGGCCGTGCTAAAACATATCTTAACAAAGCCTTGTATGCGCTGCTTACAATATGAAAGGCGTCATAATTTCAATGGAATTTTGAGTTAAGCTTGACGTTATAATTTATGACGTTATACATTAAAATGTCGTTTAATATTCGGCCAGATGTGAAATCTTTGATAGTTCTGGAATGTTCTTAAATGTGCATATTTTATGTTACAGTGTCAGACATCGGCCACAACATCGTGCAGGATGCGTTCCTCATCGCGGTGGAGGAGCGCGCCCGCCAGCGGCTGCAGCGGCTATCGGCCCTCAAGCGGATCACGCCTGTCGATATGTCCAAACTATCACTTGAAGTAAGTATTCACATACAGATTAAATCGCAATAACCAACAAGATGCATTCATAGTTTCATAGAGAGTGGACCAACAGGTACAGTTAGAGCCCTTCGCGGTGTCGCAAACTACGGAGTACTAATAAAAAACAATTAGTCGACAACTGACCGACCGTTTCGTAGACACATTTAAAATCTGCGTCCTATTTAGTGTTCTGCGTTGTTGTTACGTGTACAACAAGTCCAAATTAATGATGATTTATAGGTTACACCGCAAAATACCCCGATAGTACCTATATGCGTAAAGATAAGCATCTATATATTATAGTTTGAATAGCGCTTGTTTATTTATGTATCCCCAAATTGGAAATACGAACAAAAACTTACTTCATTTTACCTCATATCAGTTACTATTGTTTTTTAAACCACAACCAATGGATATTTACTTGAGTTACAGTACAGTACACTAATTAATGCTTTCATTAATAGCATTATGTAATATAGTTCTGGTATAGCCCAAAGGCATTGAGTTATATAAGTAGATGTAATGTTTGGTCGTAGCATAGGGCAGTCCTAAACACACAAGGGTATACGCAATTATGTTCTTAACAGCACAGAGCAGTTACAAATAGAGGGATGATGTTAATTTTTAGATAATTTTCATGCTGTAAAATTCATATGAGTGTTTTAGTAAAACTAAAAGTATTAAAATAATATAATTAAGAAGTGTAATATAGTTTATCATGAGAAAAACTCCGCGATATGCGAACTATGTGGCTTGAAAGGATGTTGTTACATCGGAAAGGATATTTGAATACGTTCAATACAAACGTTTTAATATATGAGAATGTGAGAAAAGAAAATTGCAGACCTGAAACCAAACTATAGTACAACTGTTTAGTCTCGCTTCGATTCCTATGAGTTTATGGCGGTGGGCACAATACTCGATTATTAGTTGTGCAACTAAACAGTCGAATGGACTGCGAAACAATCGACAATCGCACAACAGTTGTGCGATAGTTTAGTCAAAGGTGTGCCCCCTCGTAAGCAATATTTAAGAGAAGACTTAGTTTTTTATCTTTAACTTATCAATTCAAATAGCAATATATCGTAACAAAGTATCATAACGTCCGACAGATGTCGCGCTACAGAGTTATGAATAACGTCACTTACAGGCGACAGAGCTAGGAATAAACAGAAGCGTAATATTAATAGCTGTCCGGCTGAGTCTCAGCTCTATTTATACTGTGTTTGTTGTGACAGAAGTTGAACGCAGGCTGTCGAGTGGCTCGCATCGATGGTGCAATGCACACACTTAAGCGGGTAACAATTTAACGAGCATCTAATTCGGTTTCCTAATACTTTGCTATTAAAATATAGCCATCTCTCTCTTACATCATACATGCGAAAGTTTGGATGGATGTTTGTTACAGTTTGTGACCTAAACTGCTGAACGTTTATCGATTAAATTTGACACAGACGTAGAACACAGTCTGGAAAAACATATAGGCTACTTACTAACATTCAAAATCCCGTTCGGATGGAGTCGCGGACGAAAACTAGTTAACTATATACGGTGTAATGCCTCTCGTATTATCATCAACTTGCCCTTATCCCTTACGGAGGGTCGGCACAGTATGTGCTACTCTTCCATACATTTCTATCAGCCGTCATATCTGAATCCACTCCCTTCTTAAGCATATCCTCTTTCACAGAATCCATCTATACTTTCTACGGTCTTCCTCTTCCTCTCTCTCGTATAGCATTTTAAATCATCTTAGATATCAAACCAAACGCAGGAATAAAACAACCATAATTATATGTACATGAATACATAGTAGATATAGCTACAAATCAAATTGACGCTTTGTTCTAAGTTCTGTTAAGCAATAATGAAAGTATAGGTTATATGACCATAGTACTATCTACAGTTACAAAGAATTCATTCCGACGTATAGACAATGTCACTACCTTGTCAGTAATCAATAAGAAAACGCGTTCTGAAGATCAGAATAAATGAACTATTGTATGGTAATATCGTGACATCATTTTAACGCTCAAGAACTTTAAACTTGAGAGTTTTTATATTAAGATTGAATGACGAATAGAGTTCAAAAGGTATTTTAATTTATATTGTACAGTTATAGTTGTATGATGTTTGTTGTATGGACGATGGGAATAACAAACTTTCAATACGTACATATGAACTTCTTAAAATATAGTATAATAAGCTGCCGCCGGCGACTCCGTCCGCGGGGAATTAAAAAAAAAACAAAAGTGCGTAGCCTATGTTCTAAGCCGAATTTCATCGAGATCCGTTCAGCCGTTTAGGCTACAAACACTAACATCGATCCATCCATCAAAACTTTCGCATTTATATAATAATTTTTGTTTTAATTTGTTGTTAATTTGATTACATTCATTCTTTATCAATAAAATGTTATATATCTACCTTTTTGCTGGTCAAGGACTCAAGATCTCACGTTTTAAAACAATGCGATTGTGCCCAATAAAAATGCAATCGCTATAAAATTACGTATGCATCTTTTAATTAATGATTAATTTTGTTTTTATTGTTTTTAATTAATTTAAATTTTTGGAATATATGAATGTAATTATAATTTAATTCTGAACAAGCAAACTGCAAGGAATCCGATTATTCATATTAAGAAATACTATATGTAATGCCTAGCTATAGCTATAGTTCCTTGATTAACAAAAGAAAATCAAAATACAGCATAAAAATATTCAATTTTATTTTAATAGTGTGTCGTTCATGGGTCGGAATCTAACATCAGCTAAACAATAGTTAGTCAGAGTAGGCATTAGTTTCAAGCCAACATATCTTCATTAATTCTCCGCTTGCCTGCATAACAAGACAGTTTCAAGTTTTGTTTGCTCCAAGCCGAGTAACTACTCAATTGTTTAGAAATTAAACTTCAGTTGTATGTGCTGTGTTTACAAAATCTATGCTACTTTTGTATTATGGTTATATTTTTTCAATCCCTATGAAAATAAACAACAAATGTCTACTTTAGCAGCGTATGTTTTGTTTTATGTGGAATCAAGTCAACCTTTAGCTTTGGTATCTAAAAAAAACAAACGAATAAACAACGAAGCTTATTTTTACAAAACATTAATGGATTGGCGCAGCCCTGACCCGTTTTGAGGCTTTACAATACATCATAAACCGACCAGGGTTGTCAACGGGATGTCACTCCACGGGACTCGGGGAAATATTAATTGTCATGTTGACGTCGAGATTAATTAGAAAAAAAAAACAGTTATGAATGTGCCCTGTGCGCCCTGAGTACCCTGCGCTGCCTTTTATCGCCCCTTGTCGAGTTTGTTTTTGCGACCTTTTTGCAAAGATGTGTTTAGGGGGAAATATTTCACCGTATACATGCAAAAAAATAGTACATTTTACACTACATGAATCTAAGTATGTACTAAGTCATAAGTCTACATCTTGCTTATTTCAACCGAATGACTAGCATATGTTTCTGTAAGTACAACTTTCAACAGTATATCATAACGTTACTCTTTTTACAGTTAAACAAAAAGAAACGCACGCAACCGGAGAACAGGCAAGAGTTGAACGGATACATAGCGAACTCCGCCGTCTACGTCACATCGATCAACGAGAATGGTGCCATAGAGAGCAAACCCACGATATCATCACCTAAATCACAACCGAAGTCATTACAAGCGAAACCAGCGCCGGTCATAGCGAACGGTGTTGCGGAAACGAAAGAATATCGAGAAGAGAACGAGCCGGAGAAGCACGAACAGGACTCTAGTGAGAAGTTGAAGGTGACAGTGGAGTGTGAAGTGAGAGTGGAAAGTGAAGTGAGTGGGGAGAAGAGCGACGCGTTGAGTGTTGCTCGCGAGCACCTCAGCAACGGCCGTTGTGAGAAGCTGCTGGGCGAGCAGCCAGACAGGCCAAGGCCCGCTGCCGACAAACTCGCACCTGGAGATAAAGGGTGAGTATTAGATCATAGAACAATGTTATGAACATTAGGTTTAGACTAAGCTACTACGATATGCTGTCTCAAGTTAAGTAAAACTGCTAATGCTAATCGATTAAATATGAGATTTCTTTTCTAAAGCCTTTCCAATTGTTGGAATGCAACAATTCTAGATTCTTATTAAATTAAATATTACGCGTATTTATGATCACATATCTGTATTTTGTTCAACCACTGTTATATTTAAATTAATATTTGTTTATCAACGAAGGAAGCTATGTTGCGCACGCGTCTGTTACCATTGTATCGCGCACCTGTGTGTAACTTACACTCCACTGTACCTTGTAGTCCGCAAGTACCACTATTGTTGACAATGTACAACATTTTATCTATTTTCAACCTTATTTAAAGTTCCAAAAGATTAAATATCAGTAAACAATAATTTTATTTCTTATAGACAGTTTCATATGTTGATATGATTCGATTTTGTTTATCCCATGCTTTAAAACGTATGAACGCTCTAGGGTAACTATAAGGTCATGTCTATCCTACATAGTAACGGTGTTTATTCAGAGTGGGGTAACAGGTGGAGGCTACACAGCTAGGGTTGCCAAATTTAAATCCAAAGACCAAATAATCCAAAGACCAAATTTCGTAGTTACATAAAACAGCGTCTTAACATTGATCTTAAAATCTACCGACTTGTTCTACAACACCCACGCTTGAATACATTTAAATTCGGATATTTACCATACAAACCGAATTGAGGTCAAACTCGATAAATGGCAGCCCTAGTTGGGGCGCACCCTGCGTGTGCGAGCAACGCCGCGTGACGTGATACGGTCGACTGAGCGATGCATCGAATTAATACACCTTGTTCCGAACTAAAACTTTAATATTTTGACCATAGATAAATTCCACATGTAACTGGAACTAAATTACAAATAGTTCCAATATTAAAACACTTTTTGGACCTTTAAGACAACTCGTTGTCTAAAAGACTCATCCAATTTTGAGGAGTAAAGTATTTCGGTTCGTATTTTTCCCCTGGTGTACAATCGGGTATTTTGGTTCTTTAACCAGTACTGGTATTCAAATTCCTAATGTTTAATCAACTTCCTAGTCGCTAGGGGTATTTCTAAAATGGCTTCTCGGTGAAGGCGGCGCGGTGTACTCAAAAGACCCTATCGCTACAATCATTGCAATTAAGTGGCTGATCTCAGCCGGAGATTGCTAGCTATCTGTAATCCTCCTCTACAAATAAGTGCTGTTTCATAACGTCTTATCTTGTGATTACATCGCATAGAAATATAAAGCAATATTCAAATGTTATCTTGAAAAAGGTAAAAAATATTTTAAATACTTTAGATGCCTTACTTTTTCCTTTTCTTTTGACTATGAGGGATTGGATCTTCTCTTACATGTTTACCTGATTGAATTTCTTTCTTTCGCATGTACTCTTTCATACAAACCATCTCTTTATTTTTCTTCTTCTTCGTAGATATGGAATAGTTAGTCATGATTATTGTATCTCCAGTTTAAAGCAGGACGCATTCGACATGCAAGTAATTTGAATCTGAAAGTATAATTAGTGTTGCAGAGAATTGTTTGCAATTTGAATCGTGCTCAAGGCATGGTCTTTTATCGTTGAAGGAATTCCTTAGTTACTAACTTAGTTTGTATTCAAAAAATAGTAGGGATTTACAAAGAGTAAAACCTGCTTAAATCTTATCTATACTAATATAATAAAGCGTAAACACACACTTCTTTGTTGCCTAACATGTCAGCAATTACAGCATATTTTTGAATAATTCTTTTTTTAATAAATATATATATTTTCACGCCATTAAACTTAGGGGGTAAATATTTTGGATAAAAACCCTAATGTGGGAAAGAGATCATAAGTTGCTGCCAACATCAAGGAAGCAAGAATGCTATGGTTTGTCATCATGTCATGTCATTTTGACATTTGCAATTGATGATTTGACAAATGTAAACAATAAAATATAATAAAGTTTTTATCATTTCACGCGGATGAAGCCGCACACGAACGGCTATATATATTTCTGGATTGTTATGGTCTTAATACCTGGAGTAACATATATTGTTCGTTAACACAGTTTATATCTTAAGATCCTTAAGAACGGGCGCAGACTTTTGATCACACGCACAACTGTGCGATTGTAGATTGTTTCGCAGCCAATTCAACTGTTTAGTTGCACTTAAAATCGAGTAGTGCGCACCTCCCATATAAGCTCATAGGAATCAAAGCGCGACTGAAGTTGTGCGATAGTTTAGTCAAAGGCGAGCTCTAAAACTCTTTTAGTAATTGATTTCCTTTGCTATCTTTTGAAACCATATTGTATGCTTTTATAAACGTACTTGCAAAGATGTTGATTAAAATAACTCGTTCATATTTCGCTTCTCGATCATGTTACTGTCTCAGCATCATATGGCATGTACGGTCGCTTTTTACAACCACATACCTTTCTTACACGTACACTGTATACCAAATACAGTTATAATGTATAGACTAGATATCTACTGCGTGTGAGTACAGACGTTGCACATACAACGCAGAGACCTTTGGTCATTACTTAAACTGCCTTTAAGAAGTCTGCTAGTGTCGACTTATTAAACATATCTGTAGATTTAACAAACAAAACTAGCAAGCGAGTGTAGTAACCATGAAATAACTCAGAGTTTGGAATTAATTGTAGATTTAATTTATACTTAAAGACTTCTTAAAATAAACTCTGCGATAGTTAGGTACTGACGTAGATTAATTGATGAAATAAAAACTATTCATGTAATACGAAAAGGGTTATTATTACCCCAAGCGTTACCTGTACAGCCTCCCCCACCTGTTACTCGATTAGTTCTATCTCGCTCGCACATGCGCACGCGCAGAGTGCGCGCTCTTCTTCCATTATGAATTCAGATTATTTCCATCTTACCTGCGGAGTGGACGTATTCGTGACTTGTGTTGTGTGACTGTGCTGCCACCTGTGTTTTGTGCTAGTGTTTGTGCTGTGCTGTGAGATGTGAAGTGTTTGTAACACAGAAAAATGCACTATAAACTTTTTAAAAGGTATTTATACAAATTCTTGGTATTTGAGGTCGTATGGATTTAGATAATTAATTTTAATAGCGATAGGCTTTGACTATGATACGTTTAAGATATAAGATTAACAGGATTCAAGTTTCTTTACCTTAACTTAATGTCTTTTGATTTCGTCTGTATGTTTGTTTATAGATCGTTATTTAAAAGTTACTTTATTCTTTAAAAAGTTTTACATAGAACACTGTTCTGAGTAAAATTGTCTATTATTTATTGTCCATAACTTTAAATATTTTATTTGTAAGTTAGGTAATGTTTAAACGAGCGACTTAATGAGTAATTCTGGGTACTTTCAATGAGTTCCCTGAAAACACGATTAACTTAAACTTAATCCATTTTATATTTATTTCTATAGAAAAGAGACCATCTTTTATAATGACGTCTTTTAGACTTCTTTTTAATAAAGAACGAATATAAAAATTTAAGTATGATGATAACTTATGGTGGTTTTTTTAAATATAAATTGAATACTCATTTAAAGGATGAAAATATATAAATATATATGTACTAGCTGTTGCTCGCGACTTCGCCCGCATGAAATTAAAAAAATTATAAAACATAGCCTATGTTACTCACAGACAAATTACCTTTCTAACGGTGAAAGAATTTTTAAAATCGGCCCAGTAGTTTTTGAGTTATTTCAATACATACAAAAATACAAATCTTTCCTCTTTATAATATTAGTATAGATTGAGTCAATAAATTAATTTTAATATGAACTTAACCTAACAATTACGATGCATTGCACACTTTGAAAACACATGTATAAAACTTATAATTAAATAAACAAACTATGGATAATTTTCTACTCACTTGAAATCTTTACCTTTAAAAAAAACGTACTTGAGTATGACGACAAACCGGCGCCTAGAAACAAAATCATAGCAAAAAAGTAAGCATAAAAACTTTTCAAGATTTTCTTCACTTAATCGTGTACTTGAACTTCTTAACAAGCTAGATGGGTTTCACTTGAATGAAGTGGATTAACTTTTGCCTGTCAATCAGGTATAAAAAGAAAGTAGTTACATTAAAGGGTTTTACCACATTATAAGAAGAAAAAATTATCTTGTCTTAAACAGTTGTTCACCAAATCAATCTATCATTCGTCATTGTGGTTCTTATTCTCTTAATTATTTCACCTTTAGTGATCCATCCATTAATAACTTTAAAAAAAAAACTAAATAGGTTTTAAAGGGTTTAAATTTTTTTTACGACAAGATATTTACTCTCAGACATATGTAAAAACCAAGTAAAAAAGTTTAGATCGTATCATAACGGTCTTCCTTGTAATTTGTCTTAAGATCCGTTGCAAGAGACATCACGTACCTTGTATCATATCCGGCGTATAATTAAGTACTTCTGAGTACACCCTCCATAAACCGGCCGTAAAGGAAATTTGTAACAGGCGGCATTGTCTACACCAGCGCCTCTTCTTGGAGCGGGAGAAATTATTGACAACACAAACGCTGTACTGACGTATGAACTGACAAAATGTTATGTAAAAAAGAGTTCTATTTGGTAGGCGATAAGGTTTAAAATCTCTTGAGAGTAGTAATCTTGGGCTTTTTTGAATTTGGAACGTAAAACAATGGTAGCATTGAATATTCCGCATTCGTCCGATTTTCCCGCGCTGTCGCTTTAATATTCGAACTGGCCTTTGGATTAAACGTCTCAGGTTTCGGATGTATTTTTAAAAGTAACAATTTTTTTGAATGAAAATTTTATTCATAACGTTGTTTATGCGACTGGGAATGAATAAAACAACTTCTTACTTCCGTTGACTTTTGGGAGGTTTGAAAAAATGGTTCAATTTGTCATCCATATGTAGTAGAAGCCGGTGTTGATGCATTTGTCCTTAGATTTTCTGTTAACCAAGACATAGGTTAACTAATTATTAAAAGAGTATTAAAAATCAAATAAATACAACATTTGTGAGGCAGATGCCCCTTAATTCTAACATATTCTTAGGGGCATTTAAACATGTAACCATAGAAATACCTTGAGGTCTTTATAAAGTATTTTTCTGTTAAAGTATTTAGGACGATATTTCATCTAATCTCTTGCGGATTGTAGTTTAACATTTAGCTCTTCAAACACAAATATAGTCCAGTTAAGTTAGTGGACGAAAATTATACCTTAACGGCCGTATTCTGGTACGAATATAAAACACTCCACTCTGTATACGCTTACAATCTTTTAAACATCGTTTCAGTGTTTGGCCGTAAGCGTCTTAGTGTCTTAGTATTGTTAAATGATTACTTAAACAGCCTTTCAATTATACTGGAGCAATATATAATATATAAATTATACCGAAACGCCGTAAGCGTAGGTTTTTTAGTATTTAATGTAAAGAAAGATTGTTACTGCTGAATATCGGTGCCCACGACACAGGCATTGCCTAGTGTGGGCATCACTAGATTAAGCGTATCAACGATTGCGTATCGACAAATTGTTATTATTTAAGTTAGTAAAATGTAATGTAGTTGTTAATCTTTTTCTTTCAATAAAAAATATTTCTTTATTCTTTCTTTCTTTCTTTTAGGAAATTTTATACTGAACTATAGGATAATCTAAGTCAATATTAAGTGGTATCCAAGTAAAATATCTTCACGGTTGTTAAAAAGTCTTCATTTTTCGTCTTTTCAAGTGTTGCTCAAAACCTTTTTAACTTTTTGTAGGGATTTTGCACTTTAGCGTTTTGACACCGTTCCCGTAGCTTTTTAATACTAGTTAAGTGACTTCTCCCGTTTTTAAAATAATGTTCACGTGCAAAGTTTAACCTCTCAAATATTGCTTCAGTTGTTAAAAGAATAAGTTAGAATCACAATTTAAGAACTTAAACTTAATGAGCACTTCATGGATCAGTCTGTTAGAAAAGAAGATATACATAGAAAAATCTAGAATTTCCGTAAGTCCATGATCTTCAGTTATGGGTCACGGTCGCGTTGGTTCTTTTATCTTTTGTTTAGCAGATAAGTGATTGGCCGCAGGGCTTTATATAATACATACTCTTGTAGCGTGATGTTTTAACCACGTTTTCTTAAACTTCGTATCATAGAATAAATTTTAATAAAAAAAATGGATTGGTCGGACTTAAAATATGAGTTTATTTGTCGCTTTTATCTCACATAGCTTGTTGTAACTAAACCAGCACATCTCTATGTGATTAAAAAACGAAGTACCCAAGTTACGATTTCAACCTCTTTTGATAGAAACCAGTAACCTACTGAAGTGACCTATAAGAATATAGAAGATTAAAGTAAAGCAAACAATCTTTTCTAACTATTTTTACGTTACGCCCGTGAAAATTATATTCAGTAAATAATTACTTTTTTATTTTCTACGGCCATATGTGCTTCTTCCATAGACAACATCAATAATCGAGAAGTATTTAAAATGCATTTTAAAAAGAAACATTTAAGTGTATGACGAAGGCTGAGCTCCCCCAGCTTTCGCAGCGCGTAAGTCACGAAGTGTCCGCCACAAATTAGAAAAATAAAATGAAGGATTATGGTCATTCAGCAGCGTTCAGCAACATCGCCTTACGTTGCAGTTATCTATTACCTCCCTAGTATTCCCTGTTTAGGTTGCTAGATTTAATATTTGCCAATATCAAAGAAACGTCATTTATTGAAGCCTTTGTCTTTCTAGATAATCCTTAGGAATTAGATTCAAGATTCCTTTCTGCAAAATGTGTGTTTTGAAATATTAAACCGTGAATTGTTTTTTTAATATCGAAAACTTACTTAACCTCCATATCACATTCAAAACCGTTAGCTTGAAGTATTACCATAACTTAATTTAGTCCCAGAGTACGTGCGTACTAACGCACAATCCACGACTCGAGCTCAACAAAAAGATGACCAAAACAAACCGGCCACGACCAGTCCAGCGGGTTATAGCATCATGAACATTTAGACAAACCACTTCTTTACGTTTATTGACTACCAGTCTTATTTTGCCAGGTTTCTAGTCTATAATAACGTTTGTTTTATCTATGCACTCCAATTGTCTTATTTAATCCAATCTAATATTGCAGATGAATGTTCACAGTAATGGTCTGTCTGTATTTTTCGTAAGTTTATCAATGTGTGACGTCAGATGCTGGGATCGGTTACCTGCCGGTTTTTTCGGGAATCACCGGCGATTACTTCGGAATGCGGAGGTTTCGCCTTTGTTACCTTTTTCTGTATGGAATGAAATTTTTTTTGTGGATGATTTTCGGAAACATGCAGTCTTTGTGTCCGTGAGAATTTACATTCTTTTATGATTTCTGCGAAAAGTTTTGCTCCGTTTTCTGTTTAGTTTTAGGAAGTTCTTCAATGGTAATAACCTGGTTTTTATAGGTGTTATAAAATTATTAAAATAATTTATTAGTATGGGATTAACTACGATTATTAAGTTAGGATTCTTTCAAACTTCTCTACCAATTGTTAGGTTTTTTAGAGTAAACTTTTCGATAATTTTGACTACACTGTATTTCCGATTTCTTTTAGACCGCTGATATATTTATTTGACTATTATTTATGCTACTTATTGCGTTTTACTAAAGAACACAAGTATAAATACTAAGTAAATGAATCATGACCTTGCCTGTCCTTCACTGCACGAGTTTCGAATTTTCTTCGATGTTTTTTACCGAAACGAATTCGGTTTTTCTTAACCCCCTTCGTGACATTGTCAGAGGCATTATTAGTAAACTTCTACGCTTCTAAACTCATAAATAACTAGAGGCGACGAGGAAAGTTAATATGAGGTAGGGTTACCATTTAGTTTTCGGGTAGCGGGAATTTTGTTTATAACAACTATGGAAATAGTTTGGTTTTGGAATATCATTAATGATAAGTCTGCTCTAAATGTTCTGAAGCTTCATAAACGGATCAATATCTAATGGGTGTCTCCTCTTCCATCAATTAAGGACAACACATCTATAATTGCGGATGTCTATGAGTAGCGGTCGCTTCGCTTTTTCAGCGATTCCTGCCGCCGAGTTCCACGACAGACCGCCAGGTTCCATCCTCACCACCTCGATGGCTGGCATTCCACAACCGCGCGGTTTTCGCGGAACTTTCTGCCCCGCACAGCCGCGTTGTGCAACGGTCTGTCCTCGGGGGTATTTCCAAACCAATACGACTTAGGGTCCTTCAAAAAGCGAGCCTATCATTTCCTCAAAGGCCGGCAAAGCATCTGTAGTTCCTCTGGTGTTACGGATGTCCATGGGCGTCGTTGACCACCTCGGTGTTCACGCCGCTCGTTTGCCCCCTTTTTCTTATAAAAAAAGCGAATTCAGGTGACCAGGGATGACATATTTCCTTGCTTTCGTTTACATATCAATTTGCGATATTTCTAAACTATTTATTTTCTTATATGGTGACCCTAGCCGAAGTTAGGCTGTGTTCTTAACATTCTTTAGTTATAGATTAAGGTGCGTTCACATGAGCCGGGTAAACACGGCTGTTATCGTGCGTGACGCTCACTTCTTAAATACTTAAAATATTAGTCACTTAAGTACAAAGTACTTGGAAAGCGAAGAATTTCAATAATCTATGAACTTGCGCAAGTTTCACCGACTAGCATTTTTAATTCTTGAACAAGATTCAGCTATTTTTTTTTAAGTTTGTTTTGACATTAAGTTAAATTAATCGTAAATACGAGTATAACTGTAATAATGCCTAAAAAAATATCGTCTCCGTAATTTTGAAGCAGTAAGTATGTAGTAAATGTTTTTATAAAAGTGTTGCAAGTCGAAACAGAAGAATAATTATTCATTTTGATTAATTATAAAAAAAAACATGTTTAAAATATTACGTTACGCATCTAGACAATTAATTAGCAATTTACTTTCATTTATTTTCTACTTTCGCTGCGTTTTGTTACATTTACTTTTTAAACGTAAATTAAATAAAAAGTAAAGGTTCACATTTTACATACTCAACTATTTTATTTATCACTAGTTTTCGCCCACGACTCCGTCCGCATGAAATTAAAAAAAAAAAACAAAAGTGAGTAGCCTATGTGTTCTTCCAGGCTATCATCTACAACTGTGCCAAATTTAATCAAAATCTGATCAGCCGTTTAGGCTACAAACTCTAAGAAACATCGACCCATCTAAACTTTCGCTTTTATAATATTAGTAAGAAGTAAGATTGTGATGTTAATTTTTAAATATTTCTCAACTAACTGCGAAGTTTCTTATTGCAGAGAATGTTTGTGGAATAAAAAGTTCTTGTGATAATGTTACTATAGGTACGGCACGCTGCGTACCTTTTTTTTTTTATAAGAGAAGGGGGGCAAACGAGCGGCGGGGACACGGAGATGGTCATCGACGCCCATGGCCCTCTAATGCGTCCTTACAAATCACTTGTACATTTTGATGTTTACCTACATTTCTATTGGAATTATTGTTTAGACGAGATTGTTCTAATTTGTTATGCATGTGATAGATGTACATTTGTTAAAAAGTAGCTTTAATGCTAGGTTTCTGAAGTTTCCACTTATTTTGTCGTTAGCTAGCGATTCAATAGCGTTAAGTTGAAGTTTCAAGGGAGTAAAACCCAAGTTACGTATTTCTGAAACGCATTTACTGAATTTATCAAACCAAAAACACTAAAGTGTTAAACGTAGCTGGGAAACCGGTCATTAAATGGCTCAACGGATATCGATGAAATTTGGCACAGATTAAGAACTTAATCTGGTTTTTTTCCACATACGTTATATACTAAGTTTGTTAATTAAAAGCAGACGGAATGGCGGGCAAACGCTAGTTTTATTATCATGTTATTATTTAGTTCAATCAAAATCTGTCGATGATTTGTCTCAGCACTATTTGTGCCTATAATACAGGTAAGGTCTCCAGTCGTCAGCGAATACAGTTAGTGTAGTTTGTGCAGTCGGTGTGCAGTCAGCTCGCCAACTTGCAGACGTAAGCCAACACCGCGGTGTCTAGTGTCAAAGATCTCACGACTAAGATGCATTGCTACCTTTGTGGGTTAACCGTTTTATACCTAGTACAATATTTGTACTGTCTACACTCGCTGTTGAATCTGTGGGCGTGTCCGGCAGAAACTGATTTTTCAGTTTAAAAAGAAACCGAAAGTTCGGTTGTTATAATATAATTTAGCATTTTAAAGGGGAAAGATTTTTTTTTAAATCGGTCTAAGAATTTTTGAGTTAATTGTTACCAGATTTTTTTAAGTTAAGATTAAAACATTATAGCAAGACTGGGCAGGGAGAGATTCGCTGAGCTGATGGCCAACCTCCAGTAATGGAAAGGCATTAGAAGAAGAAGAAGCAAGACTGATATTAAAATCACCATACATATATTGTTTTGAATATAATATAATTTTCAAGTCACAAAAATTAAACAAAATATTATTAGTACTACTTGGAAATATTTTCGCTTATTTGCTACATACCTAATATATTTTACAAGATTTATATAAAAATAAAATATAAATATAAAACATATTACGTAAAAAATATAACACCACCGTCTGCGGAATTCCAAATAGTTACATTAACACTTGTATAAAGTAAAAATATATTTTAATTTTTTACGAGTTTATGTTGAACTGTCGACTTAAATTTCTACATAGGAAACAATTCCGTCAGTCTAATAGAAAGTGGTTTTAATTCGGTTCGAAGACGGTACGCTTTCCTCCATTCCTACGAAACTTGCTACGATTTTGATCTCTGCGTGAGACATTCGTTAGTTACGCACGCCTGTCTGGCCGTTAATAATTCTGCTCGGTCACGAAGACATTAACTAAATTAAAAAGAAAAACACTAATTGAATATTGTTACGGTGTTAAAATGTCAAAATATTTCTGGGGAAGAAATTAGATAGACTTCATGGAAAGACATGTTAAAATGAAATGTTGGTTAATTCGTTCTGGAAGACAAAAAAATAATGCGCGCACTTCGTCGACTTCGTCCGAGTGGAATTAAAAAAAAACTATACCAAGTTTCATCGAAATCCGTTCAGCAGTTTAGGCTACAAACTCTAACAAACATCTATCCATTCATCTAAACTTTCGCATTTATAATATTAGTAAGAAGTAAGGTGGGTTTTAGTTATTTAGTGGGCGCAGCAGTGCCCTCTTCGAGCTGAGCATATTTTCGAATCAACTTTGGACAAATTCATCAAAAGAAAATAATATTAATGTTCTGATATGAGAATCAGATAGAAATTCATACTTATAAACGTAATTTTTCTTGCGTTGCAATTTTGTTTTGCATTGTATTTTCTTTTACATTTTAAATGTATGAGTTATAACACGGCTAAACTCACGTGAAAACACTCCGGTGTAGGCACCGACCAGTTTCAGACCCGTCGGGGGTCCTTCTTTAGACGTCATCGCGACGCGACGCGATAGCGAATAAAGCCGGTAACCACTCACCCTGAAGAAGGACCCCCGACGGGTCTGAAACTGGTCGGTGCCTACACCGGAGTGTTTTCACGTGAGTTTAGCCGTGTTATAACTCATATAGTATAATGTCTCACGAAAGTTTTAATAAGTTATTTTAAATGTGTTAGATAATAAAACTGATTAAGGTAAACAAGTTGTAAATACCATTGACCTTTTTAAATTTTGCTTTGTTTATGTTATTTTTCTTCGTTGACATCATTTCTGTTTACCTTGTAAGGTGTAAAGGTTATGTTTACGTTATTAAATAGTGCATGTTGTTTATCAATGAAAAGTTGTTGAATATTTTTACTAAATTCGATGAACAGGCGTACAGTTAACTTTGGTTGACATATTTTACATTTAGTTAGTACCTACAGATATGGGTTAATCTATACTAATATAATAAAGCGTAAACACACACTTCTTTGTTGCCTAAGATGTCAGCAATTACAGCATATTTTTGAATAATTCTTTTTTTAATAAAAACCCCTACAATTACGTCACGGTTTAGGCTATATATTTTCACGCTATTAAACTTAGGGGGTAAATAAATTGAATAAAAAGCCTAATGTGGGAAAGAGACCATAAGTTGCTGCCAACATCTTGCTGCCAAAATTGCCATCATTGTCTTTTGCAATTGAGAATGTCACAAAAGTAAATAATAAAATAAAGTTTTTTTTAATTTCACGCGGATGAAGCCGCACGGGAACAGCTAGTAATTAATATATTTAATTAAATACGTTATCTGCAAAGCGTTATATCTTCCTATTCCATAAGAAAGTCAATTTTTGTACAATAAAACACGACGTTATTATTCTATGTAAATTCAATAACGATTTGTCATTTAATCCGCGTAGTCCAATTAAACTGGTCGAAAAACTCAGATCGGAAATTGGTCGCTCGGCAATTATCCGACATCAAAAGTCTTCATTCACTAATTGTCAAAAGTTATTCTATATTTAAAAATTGAAAGTTCGACAAAAGCCGGATTTATTTTTAACGATAATCCAATCTGACAAAGGAACGGCTATTTTATATTCAATCCGAAAATTATTTTTTACAATATGTGAAACAGACTATGCAATAAGTCTTATAGTTTAGGCTACGTAAGCAAAAAAGACCCCATATTTCGTCCCGCGATTTTGAGCTAACCTATTTAACTACGCCGTAGTCTTTGACTCCAAAAATCAAACAAAAAAATGGGACCCAACTGCAAGCATTACCTTTCGGATAAAAAAAGAATTTTCAAAATCGGTCCACCAGGGCCAGAGATCCTATGAAGTAAGGTCTTAACCAGGGCCAGAGCTATCGCGTAACACAAATAAAAAATAAAAATAAAAATAAAAAAAAAACATACAGACGACTTGAATACCTCCTTCTTTTGGGAAGTCGGTCAAAAATGTTCCCATCGCCGTCTGACAGATCTTAGATTGGTGTTACAAGCATAACATTTATTTAACCAAATATATTAAAAATGTTAATTAATTATACAGAGAATAACCAAAAAAGATTCAATATCTTTAATAAAACCCTTGCTTTTATAATAAACGATATCTCAAATCTCACAACTGTTACTCCTAAAAAGAGTTACGTCATTCCATCTAATAAGGGGCGATGCGTCGACGGGCAATTTCCCGCGGTTCGTTTTCATTTATAGGAAGTTTCCCGCCAAAAACGCTGTCAGCGTCATATTTTATGTATTCAAATAAAAACTGCAACCATCAATAATCTCAACGATATATTTCCTTTATATTGTAAGCTTGAAGTACAGAGTTTTATCATAAAAGTTTACCTGATGTTTATGGAAATTACGGGTTTCATATATAAGTGCAGTTTGTCTATGGTCAAATAAATTTCCGGATTTAAATACTGTGTGAGCGAATACTTCTGTCATGTGATCTTTTGAATGTGCATATATTTTAGTGCTAATTTTAAAAACCCATTAAAGTATATTATAATAATATAACGATTATCAACCATCTGGAAATATTGTAAAGGTTTTATCCTTGAACAAAAAATACATCTTTTTACGCTTGAGCCTCTAAATAATGACGACCATTTGTTCTCTAATGGTTTAAAAAATTAAGATAGCCCCTGCTATCGAGGCGATAATCTCTGCAAAGAATTGACTTAAAACTTGCAAGCAATATTGAACCCTCACGTTATACATTAGAGTTTATTTCTGCACGGAGAAGTTCGTATTTTATTCAACAATGAAAAGAATTTTAGCCGAATTTTACAAATCATTTAACTGCTAAAGCGATAATGACTTCGTGGTATTGGTATTTTTAAAGAAGGTAGACAAACAAACGCCACGTGTATTAAGTCATAACAAAAATAAAACAGACACATTGGGAAATTCTACTTCTAATACTAGTAGGAGATATTGACAAGAATAGCCATTCAATGCCGATGTTTCTCTTTTTTTTTTAAACTTTAAACGGCTTGTAAACGATCTTTATGTCCAATACGTGTTTGCTTTTTTTTAACCAAAGACAAAATATTTCATCGTTTATCTCTTTGGTAGTGTAGATTTTATAATTTACTAATCTATACTTCTATACTAATATAATAAAGCGTAAACGTGCACTTCTTTGTTGCCTAAGATGACAGCAATTACAGCATATTTTTGAATATTTTTTTGTTTTA
Organism: Papilio memnon; assembly: GCA_003118335.3. Lineage (NCBI taxonomy): Eukaryota > Metazoa > Arthropoda > Insecta > Lepidoptera > Papilionidae > Papilio > Papilio memnon. The sequence goes on along the minus strand of LD688931.1, from coordinate 5,187,987 downwards.
ATAAAAAGCCCTACGTCACGCTTTAAGCTATATATTTTCACGCCATTAAACTTAAGGGGTAAATATTTTGGATAAAAACCCTAATGTGGGAAAGAGATCATAAGTTGCTGCCAACATGGCAATTGAGAATTTGACAAATGTAAATCTAACTAATATTATAAATGCGAAAGTTTAGATGGATGGATGGATGGATGGATGTTTGTTAGAGTTTGTAGCCTAAACGGCTGAACGGATCTCGATGATACTTGGCATTGACGTAGAGGATAGTCTGAAAGAACACATAGGCTCCTTGATTTTGTTTTTTTTAATTCCACGCGGACGGAGTCGCGGGCGAAAGCTAGTAATAAAATAAAGTTTTTATAATTTCACGCAGATGAAGCCGCAAGGGAACAGCTAGTATTTATATAAATGCGAAAGTTTAGAAGGATGTTTGTACACCGTATCTCCAGAACGTATCGCGGGCGACAGTTGATAATAATTTCTTTACTGAAAGCTGTTAAACGAAACGATTTGCATTTCGATGACTTATTGTTCAGATTCTATACTCAATCATTGTTCTAATTGATGTAAACTCACGTATTGTAGTACTTGCTCTAACTGTATTTGTCACTACATTCTGATTAGAATTATAAAAGTAAAATGTTTACCTAAATATGCTGGTACAATCAGTCATTGTGCAAATTTTCAATGAAATACAAAAAAAATATTTTCTGTATTAATGAAAATCTAATTGAATCTAATCTATACTAATATTATACAATAAAGCGTATACACACACTTCTTTGTTGCCTAAGATGTCAGCAATTACAGCATATTTTTGAATAATTCTTTTTTTTAACAAAAAGCCCTACACTTACGTCACGCTTTAGGCTATATATTTTCACGCCTTTAAACTTAGGGGGTAAATATTTTGGATAAAAACCCTAATGTGGGAAAGAGACCATAAGTTGCTGCCACCATCAAGGAAGCAAGATTGCCATGGTTTGTCAACATGTCATGTCATTTTGACATTTGCAATTGATAATTTGATAAATGTAAACAATAAAATAAAGTTTTTATAATTACTCGCGGATGAAGCCGCACGGGAACAGTGTGCAATATAATTTTCAACACGCTTCGTGCTACTGGATTGGCGTGTTCGAAAAACCGTAGCAGCATGTAAAGTGTTTTATTAAATTTTGAATACAACAGTTAAATATAATAGTAACCTGCGTTTTAATGCTCCTCCCATTTTAAAACTAGACAAGTCATTTGTTCAGTTAGTTTAAGTTACTACGGAATAAAACTGAAGTTACGAAGTTCGGAATCGCATTTTATGAATTTATCGAACCAAAAGAACTATCGATAATTAAAAGTAGCTTGGAAACCGCCCCTTAGTACCTTTATATGGGCCGACTTTACTTCACAGAATCTTGATGATTGCTTGCAATTGTTCCTGATGTGGAATTGTGCTCATCATTTGGAAACCAGGTTACCTAGACTAGTGATGTGTTGTCTTCCCACGCTAGTGTTTATCTTGAATTACGGATTTTTTGAAAGAGAATTAATGGATAGATTTTTGCGGTAGATATGAACGCATCACTAGGCCTTCCCTACATAGGCGTCGCAAGCCGATCGGGCTAGGTCTAGGGAGAACGACTAGCGTGGATATGGTCTTTTTTTTAATAGTCTAGGGCTGGGGGCCAGCTGCCAACCCCCATGGCGACGCCAATGCTAACTTAGACATATACAGGGGTTCCTTAGTAGTCTATATTACTAAATAACTCAAAAACTACTTTGCCGATTTTAAAATTTCTTTCACTGTTATAAAGGTAATTTTTCTGTAACATAGGTTATATTTTTAAATTCAGGCGAGCGTCAGCTATTATAAAATAAACACATTTCTATACGAGTTTGAAGTAACCGATTTCCTTCACCTTAGTAACGAATAGCGTTGCTATTAGCATGTGCATGTGCGATACAGACAGACATACTTGTGTGGTTTCCGTTTCAGATGTTATATAAAGTTGTGTAACGGAACCTACTCGCCGTTGTCGGTGGGAATTGTGAAAGTATGCGTGCGATATCGCGATCAGTTGGCAACCTGTGGCAGCTCTTTTCAGTGGTTAACATGTTTATAAAACACTAGCTGCTGCTCTCGACTTCGCTCGCGTGAAATCAAAAAATATAGCCTATGTTACTCGCAGCTAAATTACTTTTCTGACAGTGAAAGAATTTTCAAAATTGGACCAGTAGTTTTTGAGTTATTTCAATACATACAAAAATACAAATCTTTCCTCTTCAATATTAGTATAGACTACACCATAATAGAAAGAGAAATAGGGGGAGACCAAGAATATCATATATGTAACAGAAGGAGAAAGGGGTAACAAAAGAGGGAGAACTAAAAATTTTACAATCATACATCTTTGCATTTTTTATGTATTTTGTAATAGTCGACAATAAATTTTTATTATCCACGACTTGAGACGTACACATATCTTTTGTGAGATTTATTACCGCATATTAATAGGCACTTAGGAAAGACTTTAGTATCGACTTACAAGACTTACTTTTTAAGTTATTACACGTGTCCTCAGTGTTCACGGAACTTAAAACAAAGTTCCTCTAATGTTATCTACGTCAATCTTATCTACAAACAAGGTATAAAGTCGGATTTTCACTACCAAAACACGTGCCAGCTCGGTTTTCTTAAAGAACATGTTTGCGATGTTTCCAATTGATACCCACGTCAATCTTACTAATATTATAAATACGAAAGTTTATATGGATGGATGTTTGTTAGACAACGGATCTCTATAAAATTTGGCACAGATATATAGATAGTCTGGAAGAATACATAGGCTATTCATTTTTGTTTTTTTTTTTAATTTCACGCGGAAGGAGTCGCGGGCGAAAGCTATCTGTATTGTTTAACTTCTGTATGTAACAATATGAAAGTTTAGTTCCTTTAAAAAGATGAGGGACTAAGTGCTTGTACCACCACTGGCTGATAGAGGCTCATCTGAGCCTCTAGCTTAAGAATGACGTCACTGTCAGATAAGTAACAAAATCCGATATTTCCATAACATAATTTACACGTTGGATTGTTATCAGACAATTTACAATTTGTTGGGACAGGCCTTAAAGGCAGAATTTATCATTATTCCGAGGGCTACGTTAACCTTTTTTGACTAGTACATTAACATTAACCTTAAATAATTTCTGCAACATTGCATCATATTTTCATTAAAACTGTCTTTTCTATCCAGCGATCAGTGTCAAAAGTCAAGAGGTTAAAATATTTTTAAAACAGTTGTACTGGCAGTATAGCGAACCGTAATAACAGGTTTATTTGTTACGCCGGCTAATTAGTGTCAATCATGGACTTCGCTTACAACCTCATCTTACAAGAACTCAAGATTGATTTGTGAGAATTTTCTGCACAATTAAGCAAAATGAAGTTATTTGTTCTAACAAACGTATTGCAAGATTACTTAATGTCTATAATGCGATTTTTGTCAATCATTTTGAATTTATTAGGGGTTTTTACAATGACATCATCAGGAACTGTTGTCTTCGATATTTATGTACGCATTAGAGATATTCATTAACCTTTTTATAAACTTTGGCACTTCGTTGAATATAGTTTTTTAATCATTATTTATTTGTAAAATATCGTGAATTACTGAATGAACATGTTAATACAGTTATGTCTTAGTATTAATGTAATTTAGAGGTTAGCTAGGATAAGTCTTTTTCTCGTTACTCACAAAATCAATAAAAGTTGGTAATAGCGACTAGAATGGACGTGTGTTGCAATGAAAATCCGAGTAAATCACATTACCCGCCCTGGTTGACGTAACCTATACGCCATTGGCGCGTATTCACTGTTTATCGTTATCTGCGACAATTAGTCTGACAGTGTCACTGGCAACCGCGACGCGTCTACAATTTTTTGTTTTTTAATTAACCAGTGAAAGTTATTTTTAAGGTAAAGGTAATCTGTTACAGCCAATAAAGCAAAGATTCTGTTATAGTTCTATAGTGAAGTGATGTAAAAGTTTTTATATGTATAGAAAATTCTTGTTTTGTGATATCTTCACCGCGAGTGAGGAAAACCCGAATGATACAAGGGTGCAAGAAAGGTATGTGCTCTCGATAACATTATTGTTGCTGGTAGATTAAAAGATAAATAATTTTGCGCAATATAATCCAATGTAATCGATGCCACCCACTTTTGATTAAACTTGGTATTTGACGACTATCAACCTATTTAGCAGGTTGAACAAAATTAGATCTGATCTGAGTTCTAATTTCTTTCGTTATACGTCTGTCTGTATAAGCTTAAGGTCTTGTTTCATGCTTGTTACCATGGAAACAAGCTATATGTCAACCTGTGTTGATCGTCGATTGTTTGCATCAATGACATCTAGGCGAACACTTCCTACATTCTGATTGCTGTGTAAAGATTTACTCACACTCGGTTTGCCTTATTTGCATTTCCCGCAAACATATAGATGCAATTTAGCATAATTTATCTAATCGATCTCACAAATTTTTATTAAAATAGCACGACACTGACAAGAGTCATAGAAAATAATTTAATACATTGTTTTAAAACACGATTAAACCTAATTTTTGTGTGTAAACGTCATTATAGAAGGTATTCATGTAGTTTTTAGTTAGTTTTATCAGAAGGTTTATTATAAAATCAAACTAGAGTAAACGTGGTAGTAAATAGTAGGTTTCTACAAAAATATTAAATGCAACAAGGTAAACGGTTATTTTATATAAGTTAAATAGTTCGTGATTAGGTTCGTGTAGATTTATATAAAAAGGGATATAATTTCTCTAATCTGGAGTGTTTGAAGAGCTATTTCCACTGACTTGAAATTAATATTACAAGCAGGTGATATCAATTGACAGCGAATAGCACTTTCCAATTCCCACACAGTGTGGCCACGCAGAGCCTCCAGTACTTTCTCTGGAAACTAAATAAATTCACATCAAACTAGTTTTTATTTACACATGTTTAACATGTATACGAGTCATATTTGAACTTAATGTTTACTTACGTTAAAGTACATTTTTGCAGGTTTGGATAGAATTGATTTTTGCAATACGACTATACCTAGAATAAGTTCAGTGCGATTTGATTATCTTCTTACTATCTTTTGAATAAGAAAATGTAGATGGATTGATGTTTGTTAGAGTTTGTAGCCTAAACTGCTGAACGGATCTCGATGAAATTTTGCATAGATGTAGAGCATAGTCTGGAAGAATACATAGGCTACTCACTTTTGATTTGTTTAATTCCACGCGGACGGAGTCGCGGGAGTAAGCTATTATTTAAATAAATTAGGTCCAAATTAATCAAAATATTGACCGTGCGAATTTGTATTAAATTTATAATATAATAATCAAAATAAACATTCAATTAATTTCGACTTTCAATCGAAACATTTTCAAAGGTCGTGATACCTTACGATCAGCTGATTGCGTGTGAATGAGACGGCATCACATTCCGTCTCAGTCCCGCAGCTACGTCATAAAAGTGCGCCGACGTGTTTCCGGCTAAACTAGATTTACCTGTTGTGGTCTCACAAAAATCTTGTTTGCTTTGAGTTATGTTTGACGGAAAAATGATAAAATTTTTACATCCGGATATAATATAGCTTGTTGAGTTTTATTTTGTTCTTTGGTAAGGATATTTCTTTTAGTTAGAGCGGGCGCACACCTTTGACTAAACTATCGCACAATTGTTGTGCGATTGTTGAGTGTTTTCCCAGCCAATTCAACTGTTTAGTTGTACAACTAAAAATCGAGTAGTGTGCGCACCTCCAAATCACAACATCAAAGAGAGACTAAACAGATGAGCGATAGTTTCAGGTGTTACGCTCTTACGTTTCTTTTAAGTTGGTTACTTTCTCGGAAAAGTTTTACTGTAAGATGTGCTGTAAACGTGAGATTGTAACAGAACTGTGTAGTATATTAAAAATAAAACGTGTCTCGGTATGTTTCTATTTTAATTAAGTAATATTAGATTAGATACAAGATAAAACCATTAGAATATCAGAGATGTTCTTGAATGAGTTACATACATTTCATTCGAGTTCTATATAAAACTCTCAAGGGAACAGCTAATGTTTGTAGGAGTGTAACGATATGTCCAAACATCGGTACGAAGGCAGAGGGGGGTGAGAAGTACAAACAGTCGTACAATGCGCATTGTGCTCGGGGAAACGGATGCGGCCGTTTGTTATGTGAATCGAGACGACTGAACCGAGACCTGTCGAACTTGACTCAAGGTAGAGCGAAATTGACGTCCACTCAGGGCGATGGACAGAAAAGGGTCATCGTCTTCTATGTATATTAATATTATAAAGAGGACAGTTTTGTATTTTTGTATGTATTGATATTACTGAAAAATTACTAGGTCGATTTAAAAAAATATTTCACTATTAAAAGGCTACGTTATCAGTGAGTAACATAGGTTATGTTTTTTCCATTTTTTAATTCCACGTGGACGAAGTCGCAGGCAAAGCTAGTAATTAATATTTTGCGAAAAATAATTAACTAGCAGTCGAATATTCTTAAGTATAAGTCAATTACTTAATTAAGGATATGTAAGTTGGCAAGAATTAAACATAAACAAACAGGATTACGTGTGAGGTTTCTTGAGTTCGTACATATCCGGGTCAAGACACTAGTCGTGTCTGCTACAGTTAGAGGCCTTCACTAGCTTTCGTTAAAAGAACATTGAGGAGTCAGGTTACATTACATCTAATAGATTAAGGTATTGCTAGGAGACTAATATGGTAGCTAAGCTCCCAACTTTCCCTAGAAGCCTAGATCATAGGCCAGCGACTCCCATGGGTTAAGGCTTCTTAACTATAGTATTCTATTTGTGTTAGCTAACAAAACATATGCAACGTAACAAACCGATGCAATATGTCCAACCTATCGAATAACATATCTCGCCATCTGTTCAGGTCTGGTTGTTGAATTACATTGTTTGCTATTACAACTATTTTTAACCGATTCCTATTTGAAATCGATTCTCAATTCGACTGTTTTTGTCATTCCGGTGCCCGTTGTTCGATTTTCAAAATTATAAAATAACTAACAGTTTTCTGTTATCTTTATCTTCTGTACATATAATAAAATTGGAGTGTCTGTTTGTAATATCAAAAGAAAAATTCCAGATTTCAGGAAGATTATGTATTTGCCTTGCTGATAACGAAAATCGCACTAAAAAATGTTGTCTGTCTCTCTGTCCGCAAGCCGCGTTTGTTCCGGGTAATCTCCGAAACCGCTGGACCGATTTCGACCGGACTTTCACTAAAGGGTAGCTGACATAGACGGGGATATTATAGGCTACTTTTATTATAATATTGCGTGGACGAAGTCATGGGCAACAGTTAGTTCTTAATAAGATCGCACTAGACAGCGCTAGTCTCATTGTTATTATTGAATCTAACACAAATGTCATAGTAATATAATGAATAAGGTTTCCATACAAGATTATATTGTATTTCATATCCTACTGGATAAAGGCAATACAAAGCACACGAAATGGGTCGGGCACAAAGCACTACCTGCCCCACCGCACCTGTCACCTGTCGCACAGGTAGACTATTCAATAAGGGTGTGGACTTCCGATACACTGTTCATATTATAAGCGGTAGCGATTTTAGTTTTATATGTAACTGATAAAACTGTAATCGACCATCTTACTTCTTACTAATATTGTAGATGCGTAAGTTTAGATGGATGGATGGATGGAGTTTGTAGTCTAAACAACTCAACGGATCTGGATGAAATTTGACATAGACATAGAGAGAACTGGAAGAACACATAGCCTAATCACATTTGTTTTTTTTAATTCCACGCGGACGGAATCACGGGCGAAAACCAGTAACTTTATAATAAGGAATTCACAGAGTATCTAAGCTAAGGGAATCTGTCGGTTTCATTTGCGGTTGGGCGACCGCCCAGGGCGTGGATATAGGGGTGCCAAAGCGAATTACTCTCTCATAACACTTAACAGTCATGGTAAAAAAGAGGGCGTGGTAGAAATATTGCCCGGGGCGTTAGTTAGCTAAACCATTGTCTACACCTCTTATCATAAGAATTGTCTTAATTCTTTATCTATTCGTTTTAAACGTTAGTCACGGCTTGCATAGATATGCTTGCTCATGATAAAATAAATATTAGATAAATTTATCATTTACTTTAGTGATTGTGTTCTTATCAGATAGTGAATGTAATTTAGCTATTGAGAATTTCGTTGGCAATTAATATCGATTTTAATTCGAGCATTAATATGAATGTACAGAGGGTCTATCGCATATTTGCGAGACAGTCGTGAAAATGTATTATAGAAGTTTGAGATTTTTTAGTGTAGTTTATGCCCGGTAGGGGCGCTGTATAATAATATAAAATGTATTGTTGATATTATTCTTTCTGCTTGGATTGGCTTTTGCATTTTAATTTAATTTTGACCACAATCATTTACTATTTGATCTGTTTATGAAGAGAAAGGGGATTGATAGAAATCAAATGGAGCGTGCAATTTAATATAATCTTGACCCCGATGACTATCGAAAACGATAGATGGCGTTTATATCAATCAAAAAAATTTAAGTACAGTAGTAGTAAGTATCCACGGTAGACTAAGAAATATTAAAAATAGGGTTTATTAATTTTTAAAATCCTAGAAGAAGAAGAAGTAAACAAGCCTTTATTATGAATTTTAATTTTATTTTTATTAAATAATTGTTCAATGTAATTAAATTCAATTTTATTAAATTCAAATTGATTTACGAGAAAACCTTTTCCATAAAAGTAGATGAATTGACAATTGAAATTGAAGTGACAAATTTTCGGTTATTAAAACATTGTTATTGGTCATTAATTTAATTGCGTTGATGTCCATAGTATGAATCAGCGGCCGGCAGAATTAAAGACGCCTTTAGCTAAACGTTGTTTAACTATATTTTTGACTATTATAGATATCGTTGTCTCTTTTTTTCCGAAGAGAGTGAATGGGATACCAAATAGTTTTATACAAAGGTATTGGTAGTACATAGTGTGAATGGACGTTAATAAAATCCACTATTCAGTAACCGCAAATACCGCGACCGAGTCATTGCATTGTGTGACGTCAGCAATCGATTTATTGTAAACTGTATGCTCTGAGGGCTTATCATGAATATTCGTGAGTACGTTTTCGTAACTTCATCGACAAAAATATATTAGATTTGTGCAGCGCCTCTACCGGGCGTAAAGTACACCAACAAATCTCATATACTCATTAACTCCAGATTCCATATAAAAATGAAAATGAGTATCATATATAGATCTTGTCCAATCACGTCCAGTATTAAAAAAAAATCTTTGCCTCTCATGATGAAATTTCTTTAAGAGATTCCATTATTCTTCGCGATTTCTGTTTGTAATTTACCCGGGATTTCGTGCGGCAGTTGCTCGGGGATTTTACATTTGACTGCGAGGGCTTGATCCTCGAACAGCCTTAATGTTGAAGTTAGGGTGACCAACAAGTGTGAATAAAAAGACTGAAAAATATTATGTTGGTTTAAATGTAAATATGTAAATCGAAAGAAGGTTTAGGAAAGTAACAGGATATTTATTTTTAATTTTATTATTATAGACTATATGATTTATCGGAATAATTAGTAGATCAAGTGGAACAATGAAATAAAAAAATTGTCGGATAACTTGAGTGTACTTCTATACTAATATTATAAAGAGGAAAGATTTGTATTTTTGTATTTTTGTATGTATTGAAATAACTCAAAAACTACTGGGCCGATTTAAAAAATTCTTTCACCGTTAGAAAGGTAATTTATCTGTGAGTACCATAGGCTATATTTTTTAATTTCAGGCGGGCGAAGTCGCGAGCAACAGCTAGTATTTGATATTATGTCGCTGATTTAGTTATATTTGTAAAATCTTATTTAACAACATTTGATAAGTACACTTTACTCAGAGCTAGGTTAGTTTCCGTGCAAATCGTAGCACTTTCTCAGGCAGTCTGCAATAAAAGTAAGCCTGGTGCTAGGAATTAGTCGTCATTATTCGCTTTGTTAAACAAAATCTCTGCCGAAGCCCGGGGTAAATAATCATGCATTACTCTCGACTATTTTGGAGGAATTCATTTCAATGAATATATTTTGTAAGTGAGCTTATTAAGTTGTGATCAACAGCTTAATTTACAATTATCTTAATTAAGGTAATTAATGCTACACGTAACATTTACTTAATATTGCAAGTGTGTAGGTTTAATTGATACTTAACGTTACCTTAGTCTTCTATTAACATTTTTTAACATCGACTTATTAAGTTTTTTAATTCAGTACAGACAAATTCGCGTTCATAAGCTAGTTCATAAATTGCATCTAATATAATAGACCATTCCTTCCGTGTAAGCGCAATTCAAGATGGTTCAATACAGTACAGCACGGACACGCGAGCGGCTACAAAAAGCGTATGTTATTCGTAATTACAAAAGCCGTTACGTAAGCGTCGTGCGTGACGACCGCTGTCTCGCAGTTTCCTCTTTCACTTGTAACGTTTAACGACGAAAAGAGTTACTAAACATAAATCAGCTCTGAATAGGTCCAAATGATCAGCTCGCGGCCTTGAACTGACCTGCAGCTCAACTAAATTGGCGATGACTATGGAAGATGACGATACGCGAATTACCAACATAAATTTTAAATTGAGTTTTGTTTTATAAGCGATGTACTATTCCTTTGCTATATTTATATTTCTAGTAAAGATAATTTCTTAGAGATTACTAATACGACTCTTACTAATATTATAAATGTGAAAGTTTAGATTGATGGAAGTTTGTTAGAGTTTGTAGCCTAAACATCTGAACGGATCTTGATGAAATTCGGCTTAGATGTAAAGGATAGTCTGGAAGAACAGATAGGCTACTTTTGTTTTTATTAATTCCACGCAGACGGAGTCGCGGGCGAAGCTAGTGTTTTTATAAATATATATTATTACTCACGGATAAATTACCTTTCTAACGGTGAAAGATTTTTTAAAATCGGCCCAGTAGTTTTTGAGTTATTTAAATACATACAAAAATATAAATCTTTCCTCTTTATAATATTGGTATAGATTGTTACTTTACTTAAGGGGAGCTATGTGGGGTGGGCAGCGATTCAGATCGGCGCTAATTTCCGTTGCCGTATGTAGTCGACTGTAAATAACTTTTTATTACTTACAAATTACGCGATTTAATTTGTGAGTAGAGTACGTCAGTGGTCAGACGTTAAGCACTTCACTTGTAATCTATAGATCCCGGGTTCGAATTCCATATACCAATGTGTTCGATTTTTGAATTGAATATTTACATAATTTACGCGACTTTCTTACGATGGAAATCATGATGCAACCTGCACATATCGGCGAAGAAATTCAAAGATATTTGTTAAGTCAACAGTGGGCCAGCGTTGACTGGTCTAGTCAACTCTACCTTAGAGTAGGCTCCGAGCCCCTCTGTAGTGATAATGATAGTGGGTAGAAGTTGTAATAAGTGGGTAGTTCAAGAATGTGTGTCTGGTGTTTCAGGGCGCGGCGGCGCTCGGGCTCCAGCATTGTGGTGCTGGGCGGTGAAGAGGAGAAGCGCCCACCGCCGGATGACGACCTCGAGATGCTCACCATGCTCTCCCTCACCTCCGACACCGGTCAGTACAATACACGTTTTATACCCCCCATATATACCCCCTTTTAAATCACACCGACTTTAGGGTCTCTACACACAAACCGGAATGTAGAGCAAAAATAAAGAAGCGTAAAAGACGTTTAAAGTAAAATTAAATCTTGTTTCAAAAATTCTGCTTGCTCTACGCTCCGGTCTGTCATTTTTCTATTCCAACCGAATTCTCGACTGTCTCAAACCAGTCGCTCAGCCTATTTCCACTGGTTAACTACGCTTTCACATTGCGCATTAAAGAATGGACAGGACTAGGACATATACGTTCTTTGCTATATTTCTTTTACTCGCTTTGTTTTATCCGTTAGTCCCTGAAATAATTATTGTTGTAAAATGTAAGTTTTACGTCGCATTAAATAACGTTACTAATACAGATTACATTTCGGTTAATTCCTTATTATAATTACTTAAATAAATTACTTAATATATTAAACATTTCTCACGCCACAAACTCGTCTTTGTTAAATGTTGATTGTAACTGTTTCTACAATGTTAACGACTTTATATTTCCTGGTTATTTTTGCACCAAAAAATTACACAAAGGAGCAAACGGTTCAGATTTAAAATCACATACCATGTGAAGGCAGGGCCTCTTTCATCGAACCATATACCTACCGGGTCAGATAAATTTATCGGTTAAAAGCGCGCGCACACCTTCGACTAAACTATCGCACAACTGTTTATTCTCGCTTTGATTCCTATGAGCTTATATGGAGGTGCGCACACTACTCGATTTTTAGTTGTGCAACTAAACAGTTGAATTGGCTGCAAAACAATCGACAATCGCACAACAGTTGTGCATTAGTTTAGTCAAAGGTATGCACATGCTCTTATTTTTTACTAACTAATATAAAGTTTAGATGGATGGATGGATGTTTGTTAGAGTTTGTAGTCTAATCGGCTCAACGGATCTTAGTGAAATTTGGTATAGATGTAGAGGATAGTCCGGAAGAACACATAGGCTACTTAAATTTGTTTAGTTTTTAATTTCACGCGGACAGAGTCCTATAAATGATAGTACCATATAAATAATACAAATCTATAAAACAGTATTTTACATTTGTTGACGAAGAGCGTCACGCGCGACAGACATTTCCTAACCGAGAGATGGCCTTCCCAACAATGAAACAAAAACCAACGCAGGAAGTACAGCGAGTGTTTCACAAAAACCAATCATTGCACAAGCAGATAAACTGTTGTAATACATTTGACCGTCAAATTTTAATCCATCGGAACAATTGTAGGCGGATTACTTCGCATTAATACAAATGCCCTTGTTACGTTATACAAGACAAATTTAATTTAATTTTATAGTTATAAGAGCTCCCTTTATACGAAAGTATCGGAACAAATTAGTAAGATTTTTGGATCTATTGAAATAACTCAAAAACTCATCATCACCAGCTCACTATACGTCCCCACTGAGGGGCCCGGAGCCTAACCTAAGTTAGGGTGACTAGGCCATAGTCAAACTCAAAAACTACTCGGCCGATTTAAAAAAATTGGCAACACTAAAAAGCTATGATATAACTATAACATAGGCTATATTTTTACTAATTTTATAATTTCAAGCGGATGAAGTCGCGAGCAACAGCTAGTTATAATTAAATACGTTTTTTTATCTGTACTTGAAAACATGTGGTTGGCTTACAGTAACAGTAATATCTTTGTCATTACCCTGGCCGGGTCCAGTCCCTACCCTGGCAGCTCTAATTGCCCGCTCATCCAGCGACCGATTAAGGACCATTTTATTTGGGTCAACGGACCTATTTCGTCCCAATACTATTAATACAATCCACGGCTATTGATCCTTCGTTTTTAAATAGCTTTAGAAAACGTCTCTTAATCTACGAAGATTTTTGTGTTTGTTATAATATTTTTGTAAATGACAAAATAATACTCTAGGCAAATCTTCTCAAGATTAACCTTAGAATACAACGCCAATATTTCAACTAAAATAAATTGATTCAAATAATAAACTTTTAAAGCGGGCGCACACCTTTGACTAAACTATGGCACAACTGTTGTGCGATTGTCGATTGTTTCGCAGTCCCTTCAACTGTTTAGTTGCACAACTAAAAATCGAGTAGTCTGCGCACCTCCATATAAGCTCATAGCGCGACTAAACAGTTGCGCGATAGCTTAGTCAAAGGTGTACGCGCTATAAATCCTAAAAATCGTAAAAAAGCAATATGCTTAAGTCTAAATGAGGTGCTCGCATGACAATTTCTACACCTATTCCATGCAAAATTTGAAATTGGCACAGTAAGCATATACAGTATGTACTAATTTAGTCTGTCCGTTGTTTCCAGGTCCGCACCGCGAGATGCCGGTGGACGTGCCGGAGAACTTCATAGCGCGCAGCAAGACCCCGCCCCGGTACCCGCCGCCGCGGCCCCCGCAGGTACTCACCCGCGCCCGCGACCACCAGCCGCTGCTCTCCAGCGAGCGTAGCACCGCAAGAGACAGCGACGTCTCTGATACCTCCGACAACTCCCCGCCTGCTTCCGACGCCTCCGGCAGCTTCAAAAACACCACTATAGAACTCTTATCTCTACCACAAAGCGACAGCTCAATCAGTTACAGCAGCAAGCAGAGCAAAGCATCTTTAGAGACTGCAAAATGCGACCTCATCTCGGAATCAGAGTCAGTCGCGTCCAACAACACACATAACCTAAGCGACCACAAGATCCAACTTCTCATATCTAACGGGCAAGATTCCTTGATAGATTGTAGAGAGGGTGTGACGTATTCCGCTCGCACTGACTCCGTACTTATACGAGAGGCTGTGTACGCGTCGTACAAGCTGCCGCCGGGATTCGACACGACCCCCGTGCTGTTGGGGAGGGAAGTCGCTGTCGACGTGCCGGAGAATTTCGTCCAAATCGTGAAAACGACGCCCAAGTACCCTGGTACCGTGGACAGAAAGAGTGTTCTACAGGTAAATGGCACGATTGCTTCATTGTCATCCATGGGATCAGGTGTGGTTTGGGTTATTTAGTTGGGTTTATCAGAGTCAACAAATCATGTAAACTCTATAATTGTATATTAGAAGTCATTTTGAGATACTTTATTAAAATGAAGTTTGTTTTTGTTTGTAATAATAAAAGTGAGTTGAAATGAGAGTGAGAATACTCCATTGGAGAAATAAAATCGTGGTTTTGTTGGCTATGGTATTGGTTTATCATTATAAATATTAAATATAACATCATCTAAGTTATCATTTTTACTTACATTTAGATTATTTATATTAAAAAAGCTTCTTTTATTCTATTATGTTTGCATTTCATTTATTTATTTTATTTCGTTGTTACCTTTGTAGTCGTTTCTATTAGTTTTATTTAACTACCTTTTTGAATTTTTTGTATTCCATATTAATATAAATCCGTGTTTATTTTTAATTTCTCATGTTGATTTGAACTTCATTAAATTCATTAATATTCATGCTTTTTGCACTAAAACACTCTTCTGTCTGCGGAATCGAATCTATTATATTGTTTATCCATTTGGAATGAGAATTTGGATCTTTTGGGCTTCTGGGCCTTCGGGGTTAAAATATTTTATAGACGTAGTTTAGAATATCTGCCAACAAGACTTGTATTTTCCTCTATATCTATATTTGTAAGTATTCTTATTTATGTATATTACTATCCCAATATTCTTAAATCTATATTATCTTACTAATATTATAAATGTGAATGTTTAGATGGATGAATGTTTGAAGGTATCTCTGGAACGGATCTCAAGACAGACTTTTTTTATATAATACAATAAGGTGGCAAACGAGCAAGCGGCCACTTAAATCCGCCTAAATGGCGAAGCGATCGTTGCTCATAGACATGTGCAATTGCAGATGCGTTGTCTACCCTAAATCGACGGAGGAGGAGACGCACATAAAGAGGATATTTCCCCTTCCTATGCGTCTCCTCCTCCGTCAAATCCACTTTCCCATCCAATCCTTCCCTTATTAGAAAAGGGTGGAACGGGAAAATGACTAAAATTGGCCCTCCGGCACCACACGCATAAGATGAAACGTGGAATTGCTTCCACTTCACGCCTGTCTTCTGTGTGGTCGTGGTTACACCGGGCGAGCTGACCCATTAGTGCTAAGATGTTAAAGCGGGCTCTACCACTGTTACGTACTGTTTAATACGTAGAGCATAGTCTGGAAAAACACATAGGCTATTTACTTTTGTTTTTCATTGGTTAATTCTTGTTGGACTTAACGTTATAAAGAATCTTATAGGTAAAGTCCTGCAATTATGTTATTAATCCGCCGTATGGAAAAACCCCAGCAAGATTGACGGTCGCTTGATACCTGGTTATTATTTTTGCAATCATTTCCTTATACATTTGTTAGGTACGTTTATCATAATATATGCGTGTTTCCACCGAAATATTCATAAAAAACATAGCTCAGTGTGTAGAGGATAAGAAATATTATGTCTATATGTTTTATGCCTGCATACGATTAGATCCAACTGACGAACTGAACAGTGAGTTAAAAATCAACATCTATAAGGGAGCATCACATACGAGTACTTAATCAGTAAAAGCATTTTGATATGGCTTATATATTTGACAATCAAGGTTGATAAAGTAACAGACATCTATACTTAATATAATAAAGCGTAAACACACACTTCTTTGTTGCCTAAGATGTCAGCAATTACAGCATATTTTTGAATAATTATTTTTTTAATAAAAAGCCCTACACTTACGTCACGCTTTAGGCTATATATTTTCACGCTATTAAACTTAGGGGTAAATAAATTGGATAGAAGCCCTAATGTGGGAAGGAGACCATAAGTGCTGCCAACATCAAGGAAGCAAGATTGTCAGGGTTTGTCATATCATTTGGACATTTGCAATTGATAATTTGACAAATGTAGGTAAACAATGAAATAATTTTTTTATATTTAATTTCACGCGGATGAAGCCGCAAGGGAACAGCTAGTTTTCATATACCTATTTTGAAACTTACTGCAGAGTTAATTTTACTTAGTTTGAATTAAATCTCAGAAATAAAACTAACTGTTTTAACAGACCTCTGGTAACAAAACCTTAAGATAATTGCAGTTAAATTACGCTTTTATTCTCTACAGCAATGTACGGTCGGCATAAATAACATATGGTGAGACAGAAACTAAATTATAACATCTGTAACCTCACCGAGGGTCCTAATTTGCAGATGGTACTAAATTATGTTATATGGTCATATAAAAGCAATATTTTGTACACATGTACAACAAACCACTAATTAGTTGTTACATTTTGAGTACAGGAAAAATACTAAAAATGTATTTGTAGTATGACATCGGAATTTAAACAGTAATATTACTTCTTACTAATATCATAAATACGAAAGATTTGATGGATGGATGGATGTTATTACGTACCTCAAGAGAAGCTTAATACGTCAAATTTGGCACAGATGTAGAACATATTCTGACCACATCATCAACTTGCCCTTATCCATTACGGAGGGTCGGCACAGTATGTGCTGCTTCCATACACCTCTATCAGCCGTCATATCTGAATCCACTCCCTTGAACATATCCTCTTTCACACAATCCATCCATACTTTCTTCAGTCTTCCTCTACCTTTGCCATCCATATTCAATCTTAACACTTTCTGGTTTATGTCCCCATCCTCTCGTCATTCTGGAAGAACACATAGGCTACTATTTTTTTTTAATTCCGCGCAGTTGTAGCCGCGGTCGACAGGTAGTTTACCATAAATATCTTGAAATATACTTTCACATACAAATTCTTATGAAATACTCAACCATAATTTGTTTTTATATTATAATAACACTTATTATATTAATGTATGTATTTAATTAAAATCTCTTTTATTTCAGGTGCTTCTAATAAACTATTATATTTTTCTATTAATATTTTTTTTTCAGGAATAATCTTTTCATACTAAAATATATCGATGGGATATTTTTTTATAAAATTTATGTGAATTTAAAAACGTATTTTGTGTATACTGTATTCTATTTCTTCAAACAATATTATATCCTGGCAATATACGTAAAATTTATATGAATGATAGATATGGGCGTGGCCAGGACGAGACTGGGGGGCAGCTCCCCCCTCTAAAGAGCCGAGAATTGTAAAACACTAATTTTCCTACAATCCTTAGACCCGTAGATAACTCAAAAGCGACTTGCCAGTTTTTCATTAAAGTGTTTTGTTTAAAAATGTTACTAAACGCCCCCGATCATCCCCCCGTTGTCTATGACTGGCGACGCCCATAATAGTAGATGCTACTCCATTATATTAATTATTAAAAATGAAATACTGGACGTGATAAGTTATTGTTATTTGGCTGCATGCGTTTATTAATCGGGTACTATTATAATGGAAAAAAGGTATGCATAAAATATAACAGTAGTCAATTGGGTTTAGATCAAGCATGTTTTATATTTAGTTGAATTTGTAACAATTTCGTATATTCGTGAGTTTTCACTGTTGATACACATGTATAATAACAATGTCATTCTTTTTTTAAATGCAGAGAAAGTTTGTTCAGGTGTATCAGCAGTGGAAATTAATTACTTGTGTTGAGTATAACGCAATGACTTCAGATAGAGTAAGATATGATTTCTCAAAAAAAAAAAAACCGACTTCAAAAAAAAATATTACAACACCAAAAATGCCAAATTCGAACAAAAAAATGCACT
>LD688931.1:5140528-5158159 GCA_003118335.3 Papilio memnon | reverse complement strand
AAAAAAAAAAAAAACATACAGACGAATTGAGAACCTCCTCCTTTTTTTGAAGTCGGTTAAAAAAACAAATACTTAAAAATAATATAAAAATTAATTCTTTGTGGTAATTGTAAATCGTATATTTTTACCTTCTTCAAAAGTACTTTTTGTTACAACTTAATATTTTGAAATGTTCTTTAACATATTTTTTAAAACAGCGCCATCTATCGGTGTGTGTTGAATAATTAATTTCTATTTGAGAATAATAGCTATTGCCAATTCTGAAAAATGCATTATTAAGGTTTTAGTAAGAGTTCTTTATATAATTAGACCGGAAAAAGAATTGTTTGTGACGTTAATAATCCTTTGGTATTCTATATCCAGCAGTGGATGGTTCAGGCCGATAATGAGATTGAAACAGTTACAATCTAGTCATCCAAGCAAGCAAAGGATTCTTCTATCTTATGTCTTACATTAGTCTTACTTCAGCAGGTAAACGGCACAGCGCGTGCTGTAGTTGGGGTACCAGTACTAGGGGCGGGAGCTCCGGCAGTACCTCCGCGAGAAGCAACACGAGACGCCCCTCCAAGACCACCCGCGCTTGACGTCACAAGGGACCAAATTGAATCTATTAGGAAATATCAGGTTAGTAATAATTAGAGTAATTTAAAAGAGGAAGCACACTCTTTTTATGGTTCGGAAATGTGTGCTCTAAACATCGATTTGACAGAACAGAACAAAAATGTAGTCATCCCTGTCTATCTTCTTGGAGATAACTGAGACAATATGTTTTGTAGAGTTTCGATGACCGCGATGATAGTTTCGGATCAGTGTTGTAGTTATCGATTTAAGAATTGATATCGATGTTGGTAATCGATTAAATAGTGCAGTTACTACCTTTGTTAACAATAAATGTCACGTGGGAAAACAAAAGGCTTTCCAAACATTATTTATTTCGTTGACTTGATTTCAATGAAGTTACATACATTTCTTTAAAAATGTTAAACTAATATTGGTGTACAAACTTGTGTCTGGTGAACTATTTAAATTCCATAAACGTGCTTCCTCTGTATTGATCCATTTATGGAACACAAAAATGTGCATCGCCCGAACTAGAGCTATAGATCACGACATCGTGGGAGTTGTGCAGCGTAGGGATGTACCTTGTTGTATCGATAAATTTTATTACGGACACATTTCTGATGTTTTGTTTCTACAGTATACACTATTTTCATCACCAGAACTCAACATTAGAATAAATGTAATAATTATAATATAATACTAATACTTAATTAAAATGATACGCTCTCGAAATAAAAATAGATAAAATATTAATTCTTACGTAAAACGTATGTGCAATTTGGTCAAAATACCTTGTTTTTGACTAGTATATGACATGAAAACAGATTGGTCAGTTTATATCGATATATTTAACATAACAGACATCCCTAGTACGGTCACGGTCGGCCGACGGTACAACCGTTAGCCATTGTTGTACTGACCACGGTACACTGCTACGATATGATTTACTTTAATGCCTTTATGTCAGTATAGTGTTATTAGATTTGTCATGGCTTTTTAAAGAACGACTTTTTAACTTTACTAGTTATAACAATATACAGGTTAAACCAGATTCATGCTGTTTTTTCTTTAATTTCTAAAAGCTACAATTAAAGTCCTCTAAATTCTAATTAAACGTTAAACATAAGTAACTGAAGGGATTCAAAAAGTTAAAATACGTAACCAAAGCTTTGGAACTAACAAAATTGTGGGTCGTAATAAAAGTGACGATGTAAATGGTTGTAAAAGGCTCGTAACAATTCTCGACGCTCAGCATCAAACCCTCTGAGAATAGAGAAACGGACTAGACAAAACTGCCGTGAGATTTGTGACATAGATGAAGATCACACATATTATCTGATACTAGCTTAAAATCAAAACGTATTTATGAATGCATACTGCCTCAAGGTTTACACAAAAAGAGCACACAAGGAAACAAGTTTAATACTTATGATTTGGTTTAGTCCTGTCTTTAAAAGGTCAAAGATAAAACCAAATCCTCTCAGCTCTGCACTTGCAATGATATTTTCAGCTGTCGTATAAATTAACTTCTTTGAATTCCGCTGCTGTTCCATTTTTATTATCATTCGTAACTCAACTAGGATTTCTTACATTTTCTTAAAATTTATAAAACCTAAATCCAGCTACAGACGTTTAGATCAACTACAGAGTTTTAACAGAAGAGTCGAAATGTTCATTTAAATTTGCTCCTGTAGGAAAAAAAATAACTGAACAGTTCGACTGTTCAGTTCAGACTGTTATGTTATTATTTTTATAAACGAGAGGTGGTTGAATCAAAGACGCGCGTTGCGTATTCACTAATTTATTATATCAACCCTACTCCTAATCATAATTATGTTAATTGTTTACTTAAATGTCTATTAATTACCTTACACAGACGGCAAACAAGCCACTACCTGAATTCATTGGAATAGCGAAGAGACCGCTACCCATTGACTATCGCACAACTGTTGTGCGATTGTCGATTGTTTCGCAGCCAATTCAACTGTTTAGTTGCACAACTAAAAATCGAGTATTGTGCGCATCTCCATATACGCTCGTAGGAATCAAAACGAGATTAAACAGTTGTACGATAGTTTAGTCAAAGGTCCGCGCGCTATTAAAATGCGCTTTTTGACCAGTTAATTATAATAATATGTTTCAAGTACTTAAGATTAATGCTAAAATACGTTTATTATAATTAATTAAGGTTGTGTGACGATGCGGTACCTTTGATGTCGACATTCGGCTCCGTTTGTTGTTTTCTACGAAATACGAACCTTGTAGTTTGCTGAGATAGCATCTAATTAAGTGTAACTTAAGTTTTAAAATTATATTATATGTTTTACAAATTACACGCAAACAGTAGCTGTTACAAAAAGTATAGTTCAGATACTGTTTAGTTAAAAACAAGTTTTAAGTCTTGACTCGTAGATTGGTATTTATGACATCTTCTGTCTTCGCCTTTTCCTAGTTATTTGGGGTCGGCCTTCGTCCTAAGTCTCCCGACAGTGGTAGAGCCCGCTTTAACATCTCAGCACGAATGGGTCGGCTCGCCCGGTGCAATACCACGACCACACGGAAGACAGGCGTGAAGTGGAAGCATTTCCACGTTTCGTCTGATGAGTGTGGTGCCGGAGGCCCAATTTTAGTCCCTTCCCCGTTCCACCCTTTTCTTATTAGGGAAGGATTGGATGGGAAAGTGGATTTGACGGTGGAGGAGACGCATAGGGGAAATATCCTCTTTATGTGCGTCTCCTCCTTCGTCGACTTAGGGTAGGCAACGCATCTGCAATTGCGGATGTCTATAGGCAGCGGTCGCTTCGCTATTTCGGCGGATTCAGGTGGCCGCTTGCTCGTTTGCCACCTTATTGTATATAAAAAAAAGGACAGCACGAATCTTAGAGACTTGTTCATCATCACCAGCTCACTATACGTCTCCACCGAGGGGCTCGGAGCCTACCCTACAGTTAGGGTCACTGGGCCATAGTCAACCACGCTAGCCCACTGCGGGTTGGTTGACTTCACACATATCTTTGAATTTCTTCGCCGATATATGCAGGTTGCATCACGATGTTTTCCTTCACCGTAAGAGGCTTGTTCGTCAAGGTTTATTTCCTTCATATCCTTTTGGACCGTCGTCTGACAGTTGGTAGGTGGTCTTTCGCGGGTTCGCATCGTTATCGGCGTGTTTAATGCTAATTTGACCATGTGATATTTATTTATAAAATCTTTAAACATCAACATAGTTAATTATATGTTTCTACTAAATTGATTCAAAGTTATGTTTAAAACGAAATTTTATTTTCTTAATGTTATTAAATAAGCAACTTTACAATACAACATTATAAGAAGCGATGCGAAGTTCCAATAGAGTCACCGAAGTGGTGAATATTTGCATAACAAACATTAACTTAGTTGTAACTTAGCTCTAACTTACCGAGCCGCCGTATTCAATGAGCCTCCGTATAATTTTCAACGGCTTAAGTTGTTTAAACTTAGATTAAAGTTTATTTATACTATAATACAATATTATTTAACATTGGCGTTAAACATACCAGTTCATTTTTAAAATATTTACATTTTTTTGAACACATAAATTCTAACTTCTAATTAGTCATTTTAAAACTAAACTAAGTTACCACATTCCCCTCTTTCCTCGCTGTTATTTTTTTTTAAATTTCTTAGGCAATGTTTATATGCTGATTAAAATATTAAGATATACTGACTTCACAGGATCAAAGACCTTGAAATATTTTATTAAACACGTCGATTACAGCTTACTGGATTCTTTAATTGTTTTAAAGGTAACTAAAATGTTTTTAAATTACAATAAAATCAACATTACCTACATCACATTCCAATTTTATGGATTATCGGATGTCCGTATGTAATATCAAAAAGATATTTCGCAAACACGTTTTTGTCTATTTGCGTGTCTGTCCATGAATCAGTCTTTGTTCTCTAATCTTCGAAACGGCTGGACTTGTCTATTTTCCATTTTCACTATTATGTATGTGGAAATATTAGGCTGTTTTTCCACTGTCATAAACATGTATATACCTGACTAGATGAATACAATTTTGTCAATGTCAGATTTAATAATAGGTGCCCTCAATACGCGGTCTATGCTTTTTGAATCCATAGAGTATTAATTACATTCTTTGTTAAATATCCGGAGATGTGGGCGAGGGTTTTTACAAAGCTTTATAATGTTCCGGTCCATTGCAAAAGCTTTCAATATGAACCCGAGGAACGCGAAATGAATCAGTTTTAAAAGCTGTACGAACTGAATTGTTATAGTGGAATTCCACTGTCGAATATTTGAAAACATATTGGTTATTTCTCTTTGAAAAAATAGTGATACAATATGTTTTGAAACAATTGTGTGTTCTGGAATTTTACGGTTAATTAAAAAAATCATCTATACTAATCTATACTAATATAATAAAGCGTAAACACACACTTCTTTGTTGCCTAAGATGTCAGCAATTACAGCATATTTTTGAATAATTCTTTTTTTAATAAAAAGCCCTACACTTACGTCACGCTTTAGGCTATATCACGCCATTAAACTTAGGGGGTGTAATGTATGCGTATTAATGAAACGGCGGTTGGTTTGGGACTGATTTATTATAAATCAAATGACGGTAGGTTATACAAACCTACCTACATTAAAAACAATATATTACAGGGGGTAAATATTTTGGATAAAAACTCTAATGTGTGAAAGAGACCATAAGTTGCTGCCAACAACAAGGAAGCAAGATTGCCATGGTTTGTCATCATGTCATGTCATTTTGAAATTTGCAAGTGATAATTTGACAAATGTAAACAATGAAATAAAGTTTTTATAATTTCACGCGGATGAAGCCGCACGGGAACAGCTAGTTTGCAATGTTCGTCAACTGGTAATTTTTAGCTTCTAGTTATTTAGTTGCCAGATCAAAATATTATTATTAAATTATTAGGAAAGTAAATATGACATCATTTTAAAGTGAAATATAACTGGGGCGTAATTCATTTATGTTACCGCAATCAGTAAATAAACCACACATGTGGCGTTTGAATTCTGGATTGACATTTTCAAATATTTCGACACACTGATATAATATACAGTTCAATAAAGTCAATATCTGCACTAGCTTTTTATTTAAAAAGCAAACTATTTGCAAGTCTAGAGTAAAACTTTTCTAATTAAATTTCTCACTGCCGAATCATGTCATCACTATAACTCGCAATATCTTAAAACGTTTAATAACATGTGCACGTTTATGTACAGTCAGAGCTTTTAGCGGTGTTCAACTTACAGAAAAATTGTCATGTTCCTTTCAACGAGACAAACTCTGCCTCTTATAAATAAGTAATTAGACAGCAGTGAACGCAAACAATGGGGTATCAATAAAATACAATTAGCCGTCTAAAACTGACTTTTACGTCATATTTAAAAGCAGCATTCTATTGTTTATTGGTCCGCGTCTCCATGGACACAAAACGTTCGAATAATTACCTTTTTACCACCACCAGCCGATTCCCTGATAGTACAATAACTTGTGAAATAAACGTCACAAATGTTTGACCGTAATTTCTAAACTGAACACAACAAAGAAATAAACTTTAATATAAAATATCAAATAATGTTAGCGAGCTATCTTTGTTACCAAAACAGCGCAATCCTCTCTAAAATCTATCGATCCAGTGGCTGCAGTTGTCCGATTTTACATTTGTACAATAAATGCAAATTGTACTTGTCTTTGTTAGGGAAAACAGTACAGTTTTTTCTTACAATTACATTAAATGAAGTTACATCACTTCTGCAGTGTTTCTTGCAAATCTATGCTAATTTATTTAAAGCTTAATTTAACTTAGTTAAGGTTAAGATTGTCTACATGTACGAATATTGAAGTGGTTTGAGGTATACCGTATTCCAGATTTAAAATAGAAATCTCTGCATATCCCTACAAACTACGGCCATGAGGGTCTAAGTATTTTATCAATGTACAAATGTTTTCCTTTTAATACTGAAGTAACGTTACTATAAAGTGCTATTTTACTCGTACGTGTCTTGATTCCGTTACTACGTTGCAAGGGTTTGCGAGACTGTTGTCAGGAATCCTGGCTGTTAGCCAAATTGACACGAACTATGAAAAGGTATGCTTTAACTTAGAATTATGAAAATAAAACCACTGACTTAAGGTCCTTCAAGACGATCGTATCACCTTCTCAAAGGCAATCCATCTGTAATTCCTCTAGTATTGCAAATGTCTATGGCCGTTCGTGATCACCTGGTTGTTCACGCGCCTCGTTTACTCTCTTATAAACTCAATTACCAAGCATTTAAGTACTGGCAGTTTTTAATAACATAAAACAGAATAACCCACTTTTACTATATGTTTCTGTTGAAACTTTGTTACAAAAACATTTTGTCCTGCTCATTTGCTTTGGAAATATAAAGATTGTAATGTATTTGTGCGCTTTTCTCGTCAGTGGGAAATTCGATAAGTAATAAAGACTAATATTATTTATGTTTATTGTTTCAGGTATGTAAAATACATTCATAGACTCACAGTTTTAACAGTAAGTATTTCAGTGTAATTCTTTTAAGCTACATTACAAAAGTCTCCGTTTAATCAAACACACACAGACACAAAACAAATACAAACACGCATCCTAACATTCATCATACACGCAGGAAAGAAAAGCAGAGGAAAAAAATTAATAGTTTTTTTTAAATGCTAGGAATACATAGTTATTTGTACCTTTTTTGTCAGTTTCGTAAGAACTTAATCGTAATGTATTCCTTTGTTTTCTTTGTGTCGACATTAAATGAATTGTAATGAATTGGGGAAGGAATTGGCTCCTGTGACACAGGGCAACCTACCTTTTTTTTTTCTCGTTGGGAAAATGCCTTTACGCATCCCCCCCCCGGGTTACCAGGGGGGGTATGTGGGACTCGCCGGCCAACAGATGGTGAAATACCCACTAAAAAACCAGCGGTGTTCCTTCTGTCCGTCTGCGGCTGGGTCACGGGAACACTTGCATACTCTTCCGCGACCCAGCCAGCAGGGCAACCTACCTCACCTAGGTTAGATTGACCCTAGTTTCACCTGAGTAAAACTCAAGTTAAGAAGTTCGGAAATGCATTTCATTAAGTTATTGAACCAATAACAACAAATGGTTAAATTTAGCTGAGAAACCGGTCATTAAAAATTTAAAATCGTACAATATTTTACCTCACCCTTGTTACAAACACTCGTCATAATTTCATATTTACATACTTTTGTGCTCGGAAAGGTTTATAAAATTATAACAAGTCCGCTATAGGACGCTGTTTCTGTATTTTAATGAATGCAG
This sequence comes from Papilio memnon, assembly GCA_003118335.3. Classification (NCBI taxonomy): domain Eukaryota; kingdom Metazoa; phylum Arthropoda; class Insecta; order Lepidoptera; family Papilionidae; genus Papilio; species Papilio memnon. Next base: position 5,150,266 of record LD688931.1, on the reverse strand, counting down.
ATTTTTTTATCAAAGCATAACCGTTTGCCAGTGACCTTTTTATTTTCGGTACGGTAGAAAAATGAATTTTCAATGTATAGCTAAAAGGAACGTAATATGCCAATGCAATGTTTAAGATGTTTAAGATGTTTATTACATCTAATGTTTTGAAGATTAACGTATCAAATAACTATGAGAATGGGTTCAACTTGCTATCAAACGGAGATCAAGATACAAGATAAAGCGTTCTAAAATGAAATACGAGTATAAAATTAATGGATTAGATACTAGCGTATGTAATACTTGGATTTCACTCATAGTGTACGAAGTTTCTAGCATCGCTTGGTAATCTATACTAATATAATAAGGGGTCAACACACACTTCTTTGTTGCCTAAGATGTCAGCAATTACAGCTTATTTTTGAACAATTCTTTTATTAATAACACGCCCTACACTTACGTCACGCTTTAGGCTATATATCACGCCATTAAACTTAGGGGTAAATATTTTGGATAAAAACCCTAATGTGGGAGAAATCATAAGTTGCTGCCAACATCAAGGAAGCAAAATTGCCATGGTTTGTCATCATATCATGTCACTTAGACATTTGCAATTGATAATTTGACAAATGTAAATAATAAAATAAAGTTTTTATAATTTCACGCGGATGAAGCTGCACGGGTACAGCTAGTAAATTAATAAATTGGAAAACTTTCTGTAATTATAGGTTCAAAACAACATATTATATACAATTAACTTTACACTAAAATAACTCATACACGTGACTCAAAAAGATAGCCAAGTAAACATGAATAACGCATTTAGAGTTACATAAATCTTAGGCAACAAAGAAATGTGTGTTTACGCTTTATTATATTAGTATAGATAGATTTAACTTAAAAAAATGTGTCATTAAAATTTTAAAAGTATTTGGATTTAAGTGTATGGTACACATTTCAATGTAAGAGGTTTTCCAGCACTAGTCAAAGTTACCGTCCATTCTTTGAGTACGTATTGAAGTGCTGAGGAAACGTGCCTATAGTTCTTTGCTCGCATTTCTTCTATTCAATACGTTGGCTTCAAGTTTTATCAAGTGCTTTTCCCGCTCTTTCAACATTTTTTAAAACACTCCAACAATGGCCTTTTATTCAGTTTTCAAATTAAATTATTTCTTTGAATTATCAATTGGTTTCTGATTTATATTTATTATCGATAGAAATGTACGCATTAAGTCTATTTCCTTTATTGTTGCTTTATAAATTAAAAGTAATCTTACTAATATTATAAATGCTAAAGTTTAGATGGATGGATGTTTGTTAGAGTTTGTAGTCTAAACGGCTGAACGGATATCGATGAAATTTGGCGTAGATGTAGAACATAGTCTGGAAGAACACAAAGGCTACTCGCTTTTGTTTTTTTTTAATTCCACGCGGACGGAGTCGCGGGCGAAAGTTAGCAATCAATAAATGATTCAATACCAAAGTGAAATTAAAAATCCAGTAATAAATATAGCCTTAGTTACTCTAATTAGTGTTGTTTGCACATGGTAAAATTTTGAAATTGGTCTAGAAGTTTTTGAGTTTAACGTACAAAATTACAGATCTTTCCTCTTTATATTATTAGTATAGTTATTATGAATTAGGTAATTGATTTTACGTATTTTAATATTTGTTCAGTAACTAAGGTAACTGTTTTTCAATAGTAATGAAATATTTGATTAATCTATACTAATATTATAAAGAGGAAAGATTTGTATTTTTGTATTTTTGTATGTATTGAAATAATTCAAAAACTACTGGGCCGATTTTAAAAATTCTTTCACCGTTGGAAAGGTAATTTATCTGTGAATAACATAGGTTATATTTTTTAATTTCACGCGGGCGAAGTCGCGAGCAACAGCTAGTATAATATAAATGCGTTTGTTTTCTTAAGCGTTGCGATATTCGTAACAGATATCTAGATTTGTTTATGTTACTGTTTACATTTAGTAGATACAGCTATATTTATTGAAATAATATTATTCTATCAAGTTCTAATTATGATATAGACATACTAGCTTTCGCTTGTGACTCCGTCCGCGTGGAATTAAATAAAACAAAAATGATTAGCCTATGTGTTCTTCCTGACTATACTCTACAACTATGCCAAATTTCATCCAGATCTGTTCAGCCGTTTCAGCTACAAACTCTAACAAACATCCATCCATTTAAACTTTCTCATTTATAATATTAGTAATTCTATCAAGTTCTAATATGGACGTATTATAAAAAGGTTAATAGTTTTCCTACATCTTTATTTTCCAAATATTACAGATTGTTGTTAAAATTAGATTTGCATTTTAGCACGAAATTTCTAGAAATATTCATAAGTTACCGTTTCGAGGTATTTGATGTTGTGCATTTTATTCAAGGGTGAAATTCTGAAATTTACATTTTTAATCAAATTATAAATATGTTAGAGACGTGTATTTTAAACATATATTACAAAGGTTATTTTTGTAATAGAATTCTTGTTAATCTATACTAATATTATAAAGAAAGATTTGTATTTTTGTATATAATAACTCAAAAACTACTGGGCCGATTTTAAAAATTCTTTCACCGTAGGAAAGGTAATTCATCTGTGAGTAACATAGGCTATTTCACGCGGGCGAAGTCGCGAGCAGCAGCCAGTTTTCAATAAATATAAGCATAAAAAAAATAATTAAGTTAGTAGTTGTTTTAATTTTCCTTAGAGTTTAATGTCAAAACTCTGAATCTGTGTCAACTTCTAACTGCAGCCAGATACAAAAGAAAACAAAGTTACTATTACTATTTTGTATTTTCCTTTCAAATTGTACCAGTTCTTTTGTCGCTCGCGTCTTTGTTTTGCCAGATTCAGGCAAAATAAACTATAACAAAGGAATATGTCCATCGGAGCATTAACACGGTACGAGTTTAGACACTCGCTAAAAATGTACACTTACATGGACAGGCTCGTCATTGTCACCTTGCCTTTCTTATTCAATGAAAAGAACGCCTACTAGGGCTGTCAACTTCCACCTAACAGATCTAAACCTTTGTAACCCAAAGTACTGAACTCAGAGTCTTATTTAATCACTAAGGTGCAGCATAGTATAAATATAAAAATTCGCACTAAAGTAATGTTTAAGCAACCATTAAATTTGAATTAAGTACTAATATCGATGTCAAAGTAGTCCGAAATGCACAATGGAAACAGGCTGAGACCAAAGGTGTGACAGCCCTAGTTACAACTAGGGCTGGCTGTAGCGTAGCGAATGTCGTTTGGCCGAACAGCGAACACAGCGCTCGCTGGCAGTACGCCGCGTGCCTTTGCCGCGAGTTGTTGTGTTTAAAAAAACAAATGTCAAATTTTTGGCTCCAATTTGTGACAGTGACTTAAAAATAGTAAAGTGCGTGGTGTCTTGTTTATTTTTTGTTTCTCGGAAATGGCGAATGGTCTTTGTTATGTAACGTATTGTAAGTGAAATGGGAACGAGCAAATGTTTACCAACAATTACGTGACTGGGCTTGTTAGTTATTTATTACGTTGTTTTGGGAACGTGGTTATATTTCAATTTTCGCACGTTGAACGTGTCTGATTTTGTCAATTGATAATTGATGATAAATTTAATTCGAATCTTAAAATATACCGCAATTATTTGTGACAACAATTAATAATTATTACTTTTTTAAGTGAACAGGTATGACAGTTATTTGACAGATTAATTTTACTTCCATGACTGAAACCTAGAAGTTTTATGCATAACATAAGTACTAAATAATCGCACAATAATGATTTCCAACGATCAATATGGACATCAAAGTTAATGACCTCACTCTTAATTTATTCTATGCAATCTAAGTTTCGATTTGCCCAACCATAGACAACAATGTTCACGTGAGATTCCTTTCGTCGCAAAGTTTAGCTAAGTTAAGGCAAGTGAAACAAGTTGGCTATTATGAAACTTAGTCACAATTAAGACGGCTATGTTATCTTTATTTCTGATAACCCTATAAGTTACGATTGCTTATTTGAATTATAAAATACTAGCTTTAGCCCGCGATTACGTCCGCGTGGAATTAAAAAAAAGTAGGTAGCCTATGTGTTCTAGACATTTCTACATCTACGCCAAATTTCATCGAGATACGTTTAGGCTACAAACTTTAACAAACATCCATCCATCCAGACTTTCGCATTTATAATATTAGTAAGATCATTATTTATAGTTTTCATTTACTACTAGTAAAACTACTGTTAAAATAATAAACCTACTTATTTTCGTGTAAATTTAACCTTAAAATATTTGGAATTCGTTGATTCTTAACAGGTTTCTTATCACTTCCGCTGTTAAAAGTTGCCTAAACTTGTCTAATTTGTTAGTTCAATTCGTATTTCGTTTAATGACAGATAAGTGCCTGCATGTTACTTTGACATTGAATAAATTTATGCAGGCGACACACGATAGGTGTAGAATTTATTATTTAATGTTTTACAGGAAAACCGTAGATTATGTGACAGAACTTAAGAGTTATGAAATTCGAAACATGTCGAGGTTAACCTGACGTGTGTAGACGTCTTAGTTTGTATTAAAACTGTTTAACGGTGTGCGACTAGGGATCGTAATCGTATTCGAAATCTCTAGAGATATACAATTATAATAAAAAACAAAAGATTCAGCAAATATATTTTAAGACAGAAACAATTGCTAGCTATGTTTTTTAATCTCTTTTGTAACGACATTGGAATTTTTTTAAGTTAGCTTTGAGCTGAAGCCAATTTGAGGTTGTTTTCTGTTTCATTTATTTAATCTTATTAAAACTTTTTCAACTATCAAATAAGTTGTCATAAGCATGTATTTTTTTTTTCAAATTACAAATCATATTGTATATTAATATTATAAATGCGAAAGTATCGTTGATTGTTGCCTAAAAACTTTCGATGTTTCGCAAAGATAAAGAACATGGCCTGGAAAGACATAGATTTAAAAGTTTTTTTTTAAATCGTACAGTCGTGGACAAAAGCAAATTAGATATAATTGCCTTTCATGCCGAGTTCATCTCTAAATATCATGTTATACCTTTTTACATTTTTAAAGTCTAGAAAAAGAGTACCTAGAACAGTGAACAGTTGAACTAACGAACCAGTTCTAACTGGTAACCAGAAGCAAAGAGCAAATTCTTTAATAGTTCTTTTATTCCTGGAGCTTCCACAAAATTATCTACCGCGAAATAAAACTGTTTTATACTCTAAATTAAATGTCGAGCAATAGAAGCATTATATTTATGATTTTATTATTACGTGTACTTTCTATGGGTGTTCACGTATTGTTTTACTATACACTTCGTACAATACATATAAAAACCCAGCAATGGAACAAGTTTGTGGAACAATAATTGTTGTAAAATTCTATCGCCAAAATACATGTATTTTTCGTCAGTGGAATACCATGCTTATTGACGAAACACTTTAAACCTTATTGTTAATATTATTAAATTATAATGATTTAAGTGTGAACATTACGTATTTGCGTTGTATGTTTGCTTGTATCGCTAGTGGGCACATGACGAGCGCGTGGCTGTTTTGCATTGACCACGTGGAATAACAAAGGTTTCTTACGATGCTGTGGCATAAATTTTAGAATCCTAGATATAAACAGGATTAGGTTAACCAGTGCTTTAATAAAGTCGCATTCGATTGGCTATATCGGTACGATGCCTGCTGTGTAGGCTCAGTTCTGATAGTTTTAACCGAACAGTTCGACTATTCGATTTATTAGTTAAAACTATCAATTCGGACTGAACGTCTGTAGCGGGTTTTATAATCGTCAAATATCAAAATTTCCAGAAAGTTCCATACATTTTTGATTATTTAAAATGTTACATTGCACAGAGGGTATATCACGATTATTCATGGGTACGTTTTCGTTACGACTTCGACAAATTTTGTATAAGATTTGTGCAACAAATCTTATATTTTGTTGATAGATTTACGAATACGCCCTCGTAATTCACTACAATATTCACAATAGACTCACAATAAGAAAATATACTTACCCTTCGAGGTCACATTCTCATAGCCAGTAAAACTGTAGACTTAAATACTTTTTAATAATAAAGATCTTCATTTGTGTGAAGTGAAAGGTATAGTCACGTTGTTATAAATGTTGATTGCATCGGGGTCAGGGCTGCACGCCGACATATGTGATAGCGCTCGCAGATCACTGAACATGGCCTATAAGAGTGTATTTACGTTATGACTAATAGAAATATTTAAAACAATTCCCACAATAATCTCACATAAAGCTTCAAGCATAAGCATTATTATATTAAGCAACATTAAGTAATAAATCTATACTAATATTATAAAGAGGAAAGATTTGTGTTTATTGAAATAACTCAAAAACTACTGGGCCGATTTCAATAATTCCTGCACCATTAAAAAGCTCTGTTTTCACTGAGTAACATAGGCTATTTCCACGCGGAAGAAGGCGCGAGTAACAGCTAGTAATTAATATTGTAACAGGAAAATAAATTACGTTATGTGGTTTCCGTTTTTAATTTCAATTTTTAACCGACTTCAATACAGAACTATCTTTTCAAAAGAACATTGGTAAATTCATACTATTACTTTAAAATGTGGAGACTGGCTCGAGGAAATTAGCAATCAAACGATTCGGCGCATTGCCAGCAAACCATCCAGATATCATTCTAAAATATTTGCTTCATTACATTATATTTGGATCGATTCAAATAATTTCATTTATAGAAACGATATCTCGGAATAGCCATTTGAAACTAGACTTGGAATCTTAGTGACACCATTTGTACGTATTGAAATAACTCAAAAACTACTGGGCCGTTTACAATTCTTTCACCGTTAAAAAGCAACGTCATCAGTGAGTAACATAGGCTATATTTTTATTAATTTTACGTGGGCGAAGTCGTGAGCAACAGCTAGTATATGATAACTCTAAATCAAAGCGAAATTTGTCGAAATCAAAGGATTTAATTTTGAATATTCGATATTGTAAATTTCAATGTATTTCCTGTATTCATTGCTCGTGTTGAATATTTAATTTATGGAATGATAGGCGAAGCTATCACAAACATTGCAGTTAATTCAACTTTGATGTATCTTACTAAAACTATATATGCCAGTTTGGATGGATGGATGTTAGAGTTTGTAGTCTAAACTGATGAACACATTTCGATAAAATTCGGCATAGATGTAGAGAATAATCTGGAAGAACAAAGGCTATTTTTTTTAAATTGCACGCACGGAGTCGAGGGCAAAATCTAGTATATAGTGTGTTTTAAATGTTTATAGAATATTCATATGTTTTATATATCGACCATCAAATATATTGCTATCTCAGTTTTATTCAAAGTGTGAGCGAGACAATTTGTTTTTTAACACGTGGTAACTTACGTCATAAAACACGTAAGATTATCCGCTGTTGCGAGATATGGGAAGATCTCAGGTCATTTTCTCCGGAACTTACACAATACTCGGAACCGTTATATGTTAATTTAGATATATACGAGTACTAGTATTGTTTAAAGTAGGACACATTATCCGTTTGATCGCTAAAGAAGATAAAAATCTGATGTTTTTGGATGTTTAATAAAAAGCCCTACACTTACGACAAGCTTTAGGCTATATGTATTCACGTTATTAAACATAGGTGATAAATAAATTGAAAAAAACCCCCATGTGGGGAAAGGGACCATAAACTACAAGCTGCCAACATCAAGGAAGCAAGATTACCTTGATTTGTCATCATGTCATGTCACTTTGACATTTGCAATTGATAATTTGGCAAATGTAAACAATAAATATTGTTTCATGCAGATGAAGCCGCACGGGAACAGCTAGTATGTTATAACAGATAATAGTTTTTTTTTATATTTTCAAACCACTACCTTTCGCCCGCGACTACGTCCGCGCAAAATTAAAAAAATTCAAATAACATATGTATTCTTCCACACTATCCTCTACATCGAGATCCGTTCAGCAGATTAGGCTACAAACTCCAACAAACATCCATCCATCTAAACTTTCGCATTTATAATATTAGTACGATATTTGGATTGTATTTATTAAAAAAATCAATTGCTTTATGACTAATAAATAAGTCAGAAATACAAATTTAATAAAAGAAATTATCTTGATTTTTATGTTATATACTACATTAAAGAAGCTCTATGTTTAAGCTAGACTTTATAAAATGTTAAGCGATGATATTCCTATATGTTTATAGCCCCGGGACGCTATAAAGAGTTCATTGACCCTCGTTTATACACTTCTCAATTTTGCTAGCTTGTTCTAAAGTCTAAAGTTATTCAATTAACTTATTTCATATTAAAACTTGGCTTCGTTTTCGCTATGTAGATATCAATAATCGCAATAAAAACTATCATATCTTTAAATAAACCACAGTTTCTTAAAATGTTATTTTCTAAAGTACACTAAAATTATAAAGAGGAAAGTAACTCAAAAACTACTGGGCCGATATCAAAAAATTCTTTTACAATTAAAAGCTACGTTATCAGCGAGTAACATAGGCTATATTTCGACTATTTTTTGAATTAAACGCGCTCGAAGTCGTGAGTAACAGCTAGTATACGATATTCTTAACCATTCAAGTTTTCCGTTGGTTCTTTGTAAAATGTTCACTACATTTGATTTTAAAGATAGTATTTAAAAAACGCGTGTAACTTGATCGAGATGCTTTCCTTAATTGTTGACGGGGTGCGAGGGGAGAGGCTGGAGAAAGTTTTGTCCACTGCCAAGGACAATTACCTCGATACACGAACATTTTAAGTGAAACTTGTTAAGCTTCTTTTGGTTTAAGGAACACTTTGATGCAAAACAACTTTCGTTGTAATATATAAAAAAGATATATAATCTATACTAATATAATAAAGCGTAAACACACACTTCTTTGTTGCCTAAGATGTCAGCAATTACAGCATATTTTTGAATAATCCTTTTTTTAATAAAAAGCCCTACACTTACGTCACGCTTTAGGCTATATATTTTCACCCCATTAAACTTAGGCGGTAAATATTTTGGATAAAAACCCTAATGTGGGAAAGAGACCATAATTTACTGCCAACATCAAGGAAGCAAGATTGCCATGGTTTGTCATCATGTCATGTAAATTGACATTTCCAATTGATAATTTGACAAATGTAGGAAGGGAAGTTTGAAACTATGGCAAACAACCGCAAAAAGGAACTCATTTAAGCAGTTTTGCCTAACAGAGTAGTCACGGCAAGGAACAGGCTTCCGGATATTGTAGTAACGGCTCCAACAGTCAACACTTTTAAAAACAAACTTAAAATCTCCGAGCTATACCGCACACACATCAGCTAACTGCACAGAACAGTCATACATAATCATCAAAACATTTATTTAAAAAGTACTTGAAAGTAAAGACGTAAATAGTTCCAGTGACGTCATTTACTCTTCACTTCTCTTGACCCCCGAACTAATACTACCCGACCCAGATGTCGGTCAGTATCGGGTCTCAATCTGATATCGTATGCCAACTATGCAATTTAGAAATTTAATCATGTTGCTATAATATGCTCCTAACTATGAACAAACGTTGCTTTGAAACGAGACTATTAAACTCAATTATTTCATTGGAAATTTTGAGAGAAGAATGTTAAGGCAATCAAAAACATTTTAACAAAAAAACAAAACCGACTTCCAAACAAAATACATTAAAAACAAAACATTCTCGAAAA